>JAKOGI010005218.1:0-7500 GCA_029747015.1 Carnegiea gigantea | reverse complement strand
TGCTTTCCCTAGTATCAGAGCCATATTGACTGTAGTCATTAGCATTTAGATACTGTTGCCTGCATCTACTACCATTAAGTGCATAGAGCCATCAATAGACATTGGTGATAGCTTAGGCATTGGTCAGCCTCGTCAGCCGTTGGTCAGCCGTGTTGTGTTCCCGGTCGGTGGTCCCGTCTATATCATATGTCTGCATTTAAGGGTTAGGACATGCATTAGTAATGGCATCTAGATTAAGAAGACTACTATCTTTTAACTTAGATAGCAATCATAAAGACATAGCTAACTCAAATAAACATAGAGCAGGTCCCATATTTAGGGCACCTCTCCAAACAATTATGTACATTAGAATATAACTAGAATAGAGGTTGATACGATTTACAAAATTGGTACCTTTGATTTCATCAAAGCTTATTCAGTTAAAACTCATGAAGAAGTCATGAGTCCACAAAGTGGTCTACAAACTGTTGCTATGATTAACCAAATTCGATTGAGAGTCATTTAAAGGCAAATTATAGATTTATGTATATTGGTTCAGTTCAAGTTGCCATTAAACCTCTTCTTAAGAAAGGTATTAATGCTCCCATTTACAGGGCCTTAAGAGACAAAAGACTTAAGAAGTATAAGTCTTCACTCTTAGCGGTCATACAATGATACAAAACAAATGTTTGCAAAGGACCTACATTTTTCAATTATTATCTTGATTTTACAGTTGATTTTAACATGTCTCATGACAACAGAAGCCTTGAAGTTGGACATCCACATTGAAGGTGATGAATTTCATGACTTCAAAAACTTTGTCGTCATATTTAGAGTTTATTTCAGACTCATGTCTACAAATTTGAATACCAAATTTCCGAATCACTCTGCCTTCTGCAACTGAATTCATCGCTTTATATAGCCGAGAGATGAATTATGGATGCCTTGCTTTTGTAAAAGTAGATTCCTTATGTCTGCCATAATTGTCAATAATGCACTGAAAGCTTTGTCATCCTCATCTGTTGACTGTAGAACTTTTGACATTTGTCCTCAATATTGTTTGTGAATAGTAGTTTATCGGGTGTTGTGGAAAATGACGTTTTGCCAACATTTTTGTTTTACCTGCAAAAGAAAAGATTTTGTTAAGAAAATGGCCCTTACTTTTGCCAAAGGTGTGGGGGCTCTTTTGTTTTCCTTTTTTTTTAGGTTACAGATCATAAGGATCCTAGGAATCCTGTAGATCACATGGGTTAGGCATTACAGAAGATCTAACAAAACTTGCAGTGTCATCTCCTGAGTCATCTTTGTCTTTCCTGTAAAGAATTTTTTGTAAAAAAACTTATCTTATAGCTGGATCGTCTTTGAGTGACTCTAAAATTTCACGTTCTTTTTGTGTGAGTCCTTTGGATCGAGCTATTGTTGATGATGAGGACTTTCTCACAGATGGCCCTGTGGCTATCTCCTTCTTCTTGTCAAGCGTATGTAGTTTATGAAGGCTGAACTACTTTGTTTTTGTCTTCTAAAAAAATTCTAAATTTTCTTTACCATATAACTTTGTTTTGTATTCATTCCACCACCTAACTTTGTAAACTCAGATTACTGACAATGGAAATGTATTGAGTAAATAATTTTGGAAATGATACTCCCAACTAAAAATTCAGGCAATGTTGAAAGTTTGAAAAAATTGGACTTCTTTAGTGTATGGTTCGATGGTTAGCGTATTTTTGTTCCAGTATTCCTAAACTTCTTTTGCTTTATTGGGAAGAATAGAAGTAGAACATCTGAACCATGTCCACAAGTAGTAGAACCAGATAGGGAAGATATTTGTGCAATTGTCATAGAAATTAAAGAACCATGAGTGTGCCCGATACCAAGCCATTTTGTAGTCATTGTAATTGTAAGTTGGGGGGTTGAAAATAATAGAAAATTTCTTTTCTTTGAAAGGATTCTTTCATTGCTGAGTACTTAGCACATTATAAATAATGCATTTGGAGAAAAGGATAAAACCTGGGTTGATTTTGTCATAGGTGTGGGTAATGTCGACTGAGCGGGTATCAACCAGGATGAGCTCATAAAACTGTTGAGTTTTGAGAGGATCATCACTAGGGAAATGGGATTTTCCAAAGGCTTTTTGTATTAATGGTTTGATTGTTTTAGATGGAGGAGTTATTTTGTAACTAGTGAGGAAAAGGTGCTTAGTATGTCAAACTAAATAAGTGTTGTCATGAGCTGGTTTTGTAGGGGTGTTAGAAAGAACGGTTTTGTAGGCTAATGGAGGGAAGTTAACCAGAGGTAAAAATGTATTATGTGTTGGGATCTAAAGCTAATAATCTTTGACCTTTTGTATCCCTTGGCCTTTGTCCTACAACAACGAACTTTTGTCTCTCTTTCCTTCCAAAAACTCTCTTGTAAAGAAGTCTAGAAGAGAATTGCTTTTTCCTTTGGTAAACTCAATGTCAAAATCGAAAGCAGAAAGAATTGCTTGGCATCTGGCAAATATTTGTTTTGAAACCAGATTCTTGGCATCCTTTTATAAAATTTCTTTTGCTGATTTGCAATATATTCGAAGTAAGAATTTTTTGTAAAATACATCATTTTGAAATTTTGAAACAGATAATATTTCCTTTTTGATGGTGGAATACTTTTGTTGTGGACCAAGCCAAAGACCTGAATGAAATCTAACTAACTATTCATTAGGCTGTGAGCTAACTTTTGTTTTAGAATACTATCGTATCCTATATCGAATGCATCTGTTTCAACAATCATGGACGTAAATGGATTTGGTATGCCTAAACATGGAAGAGACATGACTCTTTCTTTGACTTGTCTAACTATTTTTGTATGCTCTTCAGTCCAAGGGAATGGGTTCTTTCTTAGTCTGTTGTACAGAGGTGCACACAATTGTTATAAATTTAGAAAGAAATCCGAAACACAATTGAGACACCCAAGAAATCCCTGTAATTGTTTCTTATCTTTAATCTCATTAGAAAATTTGCCAGCAAATGCTAACGATCTCATTATGGGTTTGATGGTGCCTTGGTAAATGCCGTGACCAAGAAATCTAATTTTTGTCTGGAATAAAACCATTTTTTATTCATATACTACTACCCCATTTTTCTCAATAACATATATAAAAGTTTGCAAATGCTTGAAATGTTGATCAATTGTATTTGAGAAAATTAAAACATCATCGATGTAGACAATGACAAAAGAAGGGTAAGGATTGAAGGTGTCATTCATGACATTTTGGAATTCAAAAGGAGCATTTTTTAGTCCCAATGGCATGGCGTTCCATTCGTAATGTCCAAATGGAACTGTGAATGTAGTTTTGATATCTGTCAGGCTCAGTAATCTAGATTTGCAGAATCCTGATTTCATGTCAAACCTTGAGAAAACTTTTGCATTGTACAATCTATTTAGTAGATCTCTTTTGTTTGGAATAGGATATCTAATCCATTGAAGAACTTTGTTAAGAGGTTTGTAATTAATAACTAGCCTTGGAACTCCACATTCCTTTTCAGCTGCATTATTAATATAAAATGCTGCACAACTCCAAGGACACTTGAAAGGTTGTATAAGCTCTTTATCTAATAAATTTTGAATTTCTTTTTTGTAATGCTCAAGAAGTTCAAAATTCATTTGAGTGGATCTAGCTTTTGTCGGAATGTCTCATTCATCAGAATCATTTTCATATGGTAAAGAAATAATATGCTTCTTTCTTTCCCAAAATGCATTAGGAAGATCCGAGCATATCTTTCTTTTGATAACTTGTTCTAATCTAAAATCTTTTGCTGTATAGATGAGTTTTGTAATTGTTCTTCAATTCGAAGATAAGAAATTTCTTCTTGGAGAGAACATATTTGATTTTATTTTATCCTTAAAACATTTATTTGTTTGAAAATAGAAGATGATTGTAAACTAGTCACTTCCCTTTATCGAGCAATCGAAAGAAAATTAAAAGAAACTGGTTTCCCTATAATTTTGCTATGAACACCGAATTCATTGACATAAAATGGATAGATTTTAGTTAAAAAGGGCGTACCCAAAATAACATCATTTGTAATATTGTCAACTATTAAGAAAAATATTTTTAAAACAGTAAGCATTATTTTGAATATAACCTTTTTTAAGTTTATACCTAATGATTAATGGCTCTCCATTAGCACTAGCCAAGTGTTCCTTGGTTCGTTCGCAGTACTTTGTAGGAATGATTCTTCCTTTAATACAGTTTTGATCAACTTCACTGTCAATGATAGCTACTGTATTAATAGAGAAGTCATTAACTACTAGCTTGACAATTGAATACCATTTTTGAAAGGTAACTTGGGAAATGGTGTGAAGGAATTGATTATATGAAATTACAGTTTTTGGAATCCCTGAAATGTTAAGAGATAGGTATGGAGGACCAGAAGTATTGGCTTTTTGTGATTCTAGAATGGAGAGTTTAGTCTCTATTTCTAGATCTTTTGTCTTGAGAATAAGAACTTCAGTTTTGAGAAGATGAATGTGCCCTTTAAGTTCATTTACTTCAGCTTGAAGATCTTTGGTAGTAATTTGTTGGTAGGGATTTGGAACCGGGTAACGTTTAAAGATTTTTGAAATAGAAGAAGTCTCAGGATTGAAGTTAGAAGACTTATCTTCTCTTCAAGGATAATACCTTTAAGTTTCTTAACGTGTTCCTTGTTTGTATCTATATCTCGAATTTATCCGATAAGATCTAAAGGTAATTCTTTTTGGGATTTATTAGTAACAACATTAAGGGACAGAAGAGGAGAAGATTCATATTCAGAGTCCTCACTGGATTCTGAATAGTATTCTTCTTCTGATCCTGAAGCATCTTTTGTCAGAAGAGCAAGGAGTTTGTTTTTGGATTTCTGGTTCTCTAGAAAATAACCCATCAATTTTTTGCTCTGTTTTGCATTGGAAAGCTTTGTGATCTATCTTACCACATTTGTAGCAGACTATGGTCTTTTTCGTTTTACTGGGCTGCTTCTTTTTTAGACCAGGTTTTGGAATTTCTTTCTTCTTAAATGGCTTACGGGGGCCTGAGAGGTCTCCTAGTATTTGTTTGGGTCCTTTTCTTTTAAACTCTTTTGCGGGCTATAGAAGGTGCTTCAATTTTGGTAATGCCAAATGCCTCACAGAAGGTTCCCATCTCTTTACAAGATTGTGCCCTTTCTGATCCGCATTTAGACTGAAGTTTGATCTCATTACAGAGGTTCAATCCTTCAGTTTTGACAATACCAAAGATTTGTCTAAAGGTAAGTAAATTAAAGGGAATATGATTGGTTCCAAAGTTCTGGCGCAATTTATTGAGGATACGTTCTCCGAAGAGTTTTGGTAGTCCAGTAATAAATCTTTCTTTCTAGAAATCTTAAGTTCCATCTTCTGTTTTGAGAACGTTTGTAAGGAAGACATCCTTATACCACGTATAGTCAGTCAAGGTTGGACATCTAAGGTTAATAAGGATTGTTTTGGAAGAAGCTTGTTCCTCTTTTGGGTTTCCTATGAAATGAAGGGTGATGGTATGTATGAGCATCTCGGGCCCATCCTCTTCATCAACCTCCGTTTCATCCTCTTTTGTCCTTCTATAGGTATGATTAAAGATTCTTATCCTTATTTCAGCATCAAGGAAATTATCCCACCAGTTCTTTAATTGTCTTGCAAAGCCTACTACTAAAGTTATAGCGGCTTGTGCTCCTATTAATCTTTTGGCTTTGCAGGTAGACACTGCCATAGTCATTTCTTGAGAGTGGTTAGGATCTCATGTCCTAATTTCCCATCTATATTCCATTAGTGAATAGAATCTCCGCTGAAGTGAGAGGTAGTAAAACTTCCTCTTTCTTCATACTGGAGATCAAGAGGAGTTGGCCTTGGGTAATAGTTTCTAGTACTACCCTGATTCCAGTTCCTAATTTTATCAATAGCAGGAGGTGAAGAATCTTCAAATGCTTCTTCAATGACATTGAGGATGTCTTCACTACTAGTACTTTTGGCATCATCTTCTTCTTCCAGTTTTCCCTTTCAAGGAAGTATCCAGTTCTTTGATCTGATCCTGAAATGTTCTTTAGAAAATAGCTATTGGCATTTGAAGAGGCTTTAAGAAGGGTCTCTTCATTCTTTTTTAGAATACTGCCCATTTTGAAGAATGGCTGAGAAATGTTATCAGCATAGCTAGTGTTTAGTTTAAGAATTGGACTTTTAGATATTCTATTAGTCTCTTCTATTCTTACAGAGACATCGTTTAATTGTTCAGCAGTTGTATTGAGGATAGTGTTTGTATAGTTGGCTTGTTCATGAACCTTCCTGAGATCATCAAGTTTGATAGCATCGTTCCCCTCTACCTTTGCAAAAAGGTGTAGCCAAAAGGGGTTCACCTTTTAGGAGACTTTTGATGTCGTCTTGTGGAGGATTGATGGAAGAAACATTACTTCCATTAACAAAATGCCAAGTTTTAAGTAGATTTGTTTGGACATTAAGGCTAGGTTATGGGTAAAAATCCTGCATGCCATGTTTTGAAGCAAATGTAAGGAACTATATAGAGAAAGGAAAGTTGACTTTAAGACATTCCATGTCTTTGATCCATTCTTTCTTTATATGTTCTCGGAGATCTCTAGTGACTTGTTCAAACCATACTTTAAGAGAGGTATTCTGCTTAGAGAAATAGTCTTCTTTGAGAATTGACCAATCAATAGAAAACTCCATTTTTGTAAGAACATTAATCGCAACTCCTATTACGGAAGAGGTAGGGGATGGGGGGTCAAGAATAGGTTCAAGGACTGGAGCTCTAAACCTATATCTTTGAGAATGGTCCAAAGGTTCGGATCTAAGGAAAAATCAGAGAAAGATCGTCGAAAATTTGAGGGACCGGGAATCAAAGTATCTTCTTTGATAGATAAAGATTGAAATTTTAGAATACCCCAGCTGTCAGCTTCTTCTTTGATTTGATCTAAATCCTCTTCCTTTAAATTCACAAGAGACAGTTTTATTACAAATCGAAGACGATAAACTGACAGTCTTCACTTCAATACTTCTCAAATGGGATGAAATAACTCTTCTAGATGGATTGAGCTTCAAGAACCTCAACCATACACACATATATACACACACATATATGCATATACATATACATACATACATACATACATATATATATATATATATATATAGCTAATATATATATACAAATACACACATACATATATATATATGTACGTATACATACATACATACATACATACATACATACATACATACATACACATATATATATATACACACACACACACACATATATATATATATACATATATATATAAATATATATGCACATAAATACATAAATACATATATATATATATACACACACATATATATATATATATATATATATATTTACATATACACATATATATATTTATAAAAATATACACACACACACACACACATACATATATATATATATATATATTTATATATGTACGTATGCATGTACATATATATAGAAATATATATACATAT
>JAKOGI010005217.1:12500-15054 GCA_029747015.1 Carnegiea gigantea | reverse complement strand
GGCCAGCGTTCACAGGCTGCGGCCAGCGTTCAGGACAAGCGGCCAGCTTTCACAGGGCTGCGGCCAGCGTTCACAGCCTGCGGCCAGCATCCAGCACCCCCCGGCAGCCCCCGGCACCCAGCGACAGCATGCCCGTACGCTGCCCGGCATGCATGGATGCTGCCGTGGGCGTCCGGCAGCGTGCGTGGACGCTCTCGGGGGCATGCCCCGGGGCCGACCCTCGGGACCCGGGGGCATGCCACGGGGCCCCCCGGGGCCGGTCCTCGGGACCCGGGGGCATGCCTCGGCCATGCACCGGGGCCGTTGTGGGGGCCTTCCTAGGGACTCAGGGGCATGCCTTGGGCATGCACCGGGGCCGTTTCGGGGCGATGTGCGGGACGCGGGGCCATGCACCGGGGCCGTTCTGAGGGCGTTCCCCGGGACTCGGGCCATGCCTTGGCCGCGCCCCGGGGCCGTTCCGGGGCGACGTGCGGGACTCGGGGCCATGCCTTGGGCATGCACCGGGGCGTTCCTCGGGACTCGGGGGCACGGCCCGGGGCGAGGTGCGGGACTCGGGGGCATGCCGTGGCCATGCACCGGGGCCGTTCCGGGGGCCTTCCTCGGGACCCGGGGGGCACGCCTTGGGCATGGACCGGGGCCGATCCTCGGGCCGCGGGGGCACGCCTTGGGCATGCACCGGGGCCGTTTGGGGGCGTTCCTCGGGACCCGGGGGCACGGCCCGGGGCGATGTGCGGGACTCGGGGGCATGCCTTGGCCTTGCCACGGGGCGATGGGCGGGACTCGGGGGGCATGCCGTGGCCTTGCTTCGGGGGCGTTCTAGAGGCGATGCACGGGGGCATGCCCCGGGGCCGATGTGCGGGACGCGGGGGCAGGCCTCGGCCGTGCACGGGGCCGCTCCCCGGGACTCGGGGGCATGCCTTGGCATCGACGTTCGGGACGTGGGGCACCAATATGGGGGCACGCGGCACGCCACGGGGCCTAGCTCTCGACCCTCCCTTCGCCCAGTCCGCCCAAGGTACGCTCAAGTCCGTCAAGTCCGCCCCCGCGCCCCTGCGTCCCTGCGCCCTGCGCCCTGTCAAAGATTATAATGCGCGCGGGGGGGTCACGGGGCCGGGGGCGGGGTGTCACTCACAATCGTTCATCCTGCTCGGGTCGCGGACGGGGCGGGGCACTAGCTCAATCACCTTCCCCCTAAAGAGCACAACAAGCTTTCGTGGCCGTGCCCGGAGTGGACATCAACCGTGCCGATTTTTCATACTCCGCCCGGGCCATCCCCTAGAGAGCTTCAGGAGGTTTGGTGGCCGTGCCCGGAGTGGACATCAACCGTGCCTATTTTTCATACTCGGCCCGGACCATCCCCCTAGAGAGCTTCAGCAGGTTTGGTGGCCGTGCCCGGAGTGGACATCAACCGTGCCGATTTTTCATACTCAGCTGGGACAGGTCACGGCCTGCGGCCAGCGTTCACAGGCCAGCGGCAAGCGTTCACAGGACAGCGGCCAGCGTTCACAGGCTGCGGCCAGCGTTCAGGACAAGCGGCCAGCGTTCACACCCTGCGGCCAGCGTTCAGGACAAGCGGCCAGCGTTCACAGGCCTGCGGCCAGCGTTCACAGGCAGCGGCCAGCGTTCAGGAGCAGCGGCCAGCGTTCACAGGCCCGCGGCCAGCGTTCAGGACAAGCGGCCAGCGTTCACAGCCTGCGGCCAGCGTTCACAGGCTGCGGCCAGCGTTCAGGACAAGCGGCCAGCGTTCACAAGGCTGCGGCCAGCGTTCACAGCCTGCGGCCAGCGTTCACAGGCTGCGGCCAGCGTTCAGGACAAGCGGCCAGCGTTCACAGGCTGCGGCCAGCGTTCAGGACAAGCGGCCAGAGTTCAGGACAAGCGGCCAGCGTTCACAGCCTGCGGCCAGCGTTCACAGGCTGCGGCCAGCGTTCAGGACAAGCGGCCAGCGTTCACAGGCTGCGGCCAGCGTTCAGGACAAGCGGCCAGCGTTCCCAGGCTGCGGCCAGCGTTCACAGGCTGCGGCCAGCGTTCAGGACAAGCGGCCCGCGTTCACCGGCCTGCGGCCAGCGATCACAGGCTGCGGCCAGCGTTCAGGACAAGCGGCCAGCGTTCACAGCCTGCGGCCAGCGTTCACAGGCTGCGGCCAGCGTTCAGGACAAGCGGCCAGCGTTCACAGCCTGCGGCCAGCGTTCACAGACTGCGGCCAGCGTTCAGGACAAGAGGCCAGCGTTCAGGACAAGCGGCCAGCGTTCACAGGCTGCGGCCAGCGTTCACAGGCTGCGGCCAGCGGTCACAGGCAGCGGCCAGCGTTCAGGACAAGCGGCCAGCGTTCACAGGCCTGGGGCCAGCGTTCACAGGCTGCGGCCAGCGTTCAGGACAAGCGGCCAGCGTTCACAGGCTGCGGCCAGCGTTCAGGACAAGCGGCCAGCGTTCACAGGCTGCGGCCAGCGTTCAGAACAAGCGGCCAGCGTTCACAGGCTGCGGCCAGCGTTCACAGGCTGCGGCCAGCGTTCAGGACAAGCAGCCAGCGTTCACAGGCTGCGGCCAGCGTTCAGGA
>JAKOGI010005217.1:0-2500 GCA_029747015.1 Carnegiea gigantea | reverse complement strand
GAAGGGACGGTGGGCCGCGGGAATTCACCGACAATCACCCCTGCCCACGTGGGGGTGATCACCGTTCTCGGGTGAGGGGGGACAAGGCCCCCACCCGTGATGGCATCCTAGAAGCCTAGGGAATGCCACCGAAGACGGGCGTCAGGAGCACCACCGGTGCCTCGGAAGGTAGGAACTAGCATAGCAACGATTCCCGCACTCCATCGATAGATATCCAACAATTTTCATGCTAGTCACGCTTCCCGAGGCAAAACCCGACCCCCGGGGTGGTCCCTCATCCGCCCGCCAAGGTTCGGTGCAAGGAAGCCATGGCAACAAGGCCTTTGACATCATGCCATGCCATGCCATGCCATGCATGGGCGAGGGCTGCCGCTGACCCTGCTGCTGCCCCAGCTGCTTGCCAAGCACCTCCCCTATAAAGAGCTCTTATAACTCTACTGGCTCTGCCCCCAGTAGACATCAACTGTGACGAAAAATCATACTGGGGTTTTTTGAAGATCTAGAATGTTTCAGCAGCAACCAATGGTACCATTGGAAAGATCATGATGTGAAATTACTAAAAAATATTTTTTCGGAATTTTTCGGACACCCGAGCTATTTTTTATGATCTTTTAAAGTCGAAAACGAAAAAAAATCCTAAAAATCGGAGAAAAATCAGAAAAATGCGGGACAAAGCTTGTAAATCCTCTAAAAATCGTGGGGAAGGGGTGGACAAAATTTGGGGAAAAACGCACGACAAAAATACGGGGATTTTTTCTCGGGACGGCTGTCGGGCGTTCGCGGGGCTGCGGCCAGCGTTCAGGGCCCTGCGGCCAGCGTCCAGGGGCTGCGCCCAGCGTCCAGGGGCTGCGCCCAGCGTCCAGGACAAGCGGCCAGCGGTCACAGGCTGCGGCCAGCGTTCAGGAGCTGCGGCCAGCGTTCACAGGGCTGCGGCCAGCGTCCAGGACAAGCGGCCAGCGTTCACAGGGCTGCGGCCAGCGTTCACAGCCTGCGGCCAGCTTCCAGGACAAGCGGCCAGCGTTCACAGGGCTGCGGCCAGCGTTCACAGCCTGCGGCCAGCGTCCAGGACAAGCGGCCAGCGTTCACAGGGCTGCGGCCAGCGTTCACAGCCTGCGGCCAGCGTTCCCAGCCTGCGGCCAGCGTCCAGGACAAGCGCCCAGCGTTCACAGGCTGCGGCCAGCGTCCAGGACAAGCGGCCAGCGTTCACAGGGCTGCGGCCAGCGTTCACAGCCTGCGGCCAGCATCCAGCACCCCCCGTCAGCCCCCGGCACCCAGCGACAGCATGCCCGGACGCTGCCCGGCATGCATGGATGCTGCCGTGGGCGTCCGGCAGCGTGCGTGGACGCTCTCGGGGGCATGCCCCGGGGCCGACCCTCGGGACCCGGGGGCATGCCCCCGGGGCCCCCGGGGCCGGGCCTCGGGACCCCGGGGCATGCCTCGGCCATGCACGGGGCCGTTGTGGGGGCCTTCCTCGGGAATCAGGGGGGCATGCCTTGGGCATGCACCGCGGGCCTGTTTCGGGGGATGTGCGGGCACGCCGGGGCCATTGCACCGGGGACGTTCTGAGGGCGTTCCCGGGACTCGGGGCCATGCCTTGGCCGCGCCCCGGGGCCGTTCCGGGGCGACGTGCGGGACTCGGGGCCATGCCTTGGGCAGGCACCGGGGCGTTCCTCGGGACTCGGGGGCACGCCCCGGGGCGAGGTGCGGGACTCGGGGGCATGCCGTGGCCATGCACCGGGGGCGTTCCGGGGGCCTTCCTCGGGACCCGGGGGGCACGCCTTGGGCATGGACCGGGGCCGATCCTCGGGACGCGGGGGCACGCCTTGGGCATGCACCGGGGCCGTTTGGGGCGTTCCTCGGGACCCGGGGGCACGGCCCGGGGCGATGTGCGGGACTCGGGGGCATGCCTTGGCCTTTCCACGGGGCGATGGGCGGGACTCGGGGGGGATGCCTTGGCCTTGCTTCGGGGGCGTTCTAGAGGCGATGCACGGGGGCATGGCCGGGCCGATGTGGGGACGCTGGGGGCAGCGCCTCGGCCGTCACGGGGTGCCGCTCCCCGGGAATCGGTGGCTGCTCTGGCATCGGACGTTCGGGACTTGGGGCACCAATATGGGGGCACGCGGCCACGCCACCGGGGGCCTAGCTCTCGACCCTTTCTGCCCAGTCCGCCTCCAAGGTCCGCTCAAGTCAGTAGTCGCCCCGCGCCCCTGCGTCCCTGCGCCCTGCGCCCTGTCAAAGATTATAATGCGCGCGGGGGGGTCACGGGGCCGGGCGCGGGGTGTCACTCACCATCGTTCATCCTGCTCGGGTCGCGGACGGGGCGGGGCACTAGCTCAATCACCTTCCCCCTAAAGAGCACAACGAGCTTTCGTGGCCGTGCCCGGAGTGGACATCAACCGTGCGATTTTTCATACTCCGCCCGGGCCATCCCCCTAGAGAGCTTCAGGAGGTTTGGTGGCCGTGCCCGGAGTGGACATCAACCGTGCCTATTTTTCATACT
>JAKOGI010005216.1:5000-10000 GCA_029747015.1 Carnegiea gigantea | reverse complement strand
GGGGTGCTGGATGCTGGCCGCAGGCTGTGAACGCTGGCCGCAGCCCTGTGAACGCTGGCCGCTTGTCCTGAACGCTGGCCGCAGCCTGTGAACGCTGGCCGCTTGTCCTGAACGCTGCCCGCAGCCTGTGAACGCTGGCCGCAGCCTGTGAACGCTGGCCGCTTGTCCTGAACGCTGGCCGCTTGTCCTGAACGCTGGCCGCAGCCTGTGAACGCTGGCCGCTTGTTCTGAACGCCGGCCGCAGCCTGTGAACGCCGGCCGCTTGTCCTGAACGCTGGCCGCAGCCTGTGAACGCTGGCCGCTTGTCCTGAACGCTGGCCGCAGCCTGTGAACGCTGGCCGCTGGTCCGGAACGCTGGCCGCAGCCTGTGAACGCTGGCCGCTTGTCCTGAACGCTGGCCGCAGCCTGTGAACGCTGGCCGCAGCCTGTGAACGCTGGCCGCTTGTCCTGAACGCTGGCCGCAGCCTGTGAACGCTGGCGGCAGGCTGTGAACGCTGGCCGCTTGTCCTGAACGCTGGCCGCAGCCTGTGAACGCTGACCGCAGGTCCTGAACGCTGGCCGCAGCCTGTGAACGCTGGCCGCAGGCTGTGAACGCTGGCCGCTTGTCCTGAACGCTGGCCGCAGCCTGTGAACGCTGGCCGCTTGTCCTGAACGCTGGCCGCAGCCTGTGAACGCTGGCCGCAGCTCCTGAACGCTGGCCGCAGGCTGTGAACGCTGGCCGCTTGTCCTGAACGCTGGCCGCAGCCTGTGAACGCTGGACGCTTGTCCTGAACGCTGGCCGCAGCCTGTGAACGCTGGCCGCAGGCTGTGAAAGCTGGCCGCTTGTCCTGAACGCTGGCCGCTTGTCCTGAACGCTGGCCGCAGGCTGTGAACGCTGGGCGCTTGTCCTGAACGCTGGCCGCAGCCTGTGAACGCTGGCCGCTTGTCCTGAACGCTGGCCGCTTGTCCTGAACGCTGGCCGCAGCCTGGGAACGCTGGCCGCAGCCTGGGAACGCTGGCCGCAGCCTGTGAACGCTGGCCGCTTGTCCTGAACGCTGGCCGCAGCCTGTGAACGCTGGCCGCAGGCTGTGAACGCTGGCCGCTTGTCCTGAACCCTGGCCGCAGCCTGTGAACGCTGGCCGCTTGTCCTGAACGCTGGCCGCAGCCTGTGAAAGCTGGCCGCAGGCCTGTGAACGCTGGCCGCTTGTCCTGAACGCTGGCCGCTGCCTGTGAACGCTGGCCGCAGCCTGTGAACGCTGGCCGCAGCCTGTGAACGCTGGCCGCTTGTCATGAACGCTGGCCGCAGCCTGTGAACGCTGGCCGCAGGCTGTGAACGCTGGCCGCTTGTCCTGAAAGCTGGCCGCAGCCTGTGAACGCTGGCCGCTTGTCCTGAACGCTGGCCGCAGCCTGTGAACGCTGGCCGCTTGTCTTGAACGCTGGCCGCAGCCTGTGAACGCTGGCCGCAGCCTGTGAACGCTGGCCGCTTGTCCTAAACGCTGGCCGCAGCCTGTGAACGCTGGCCGCAGGCTGTGAACGCTGGCCGCTTGTCCTGAACGCTGGCCGCTTGTCCTGAACGCTGGCCGCAGCCTGTGAACGCTGGCCGCTTGTCCTGAACGATGGCCGCTTGTCCTGAACGCTGGCCGCAGCCTGTGAACGCTGGCCGCTTGTCCTGAACGCTGGCCGCAGCCTGTGAACGCTGGCCGCAAGCCTGTGAACGCTGGCCGCTTGTCCTGAACGCTGGCCGCAGCCTGTGAACGCTGGCCGCTTGTCCTGAACGCTGGCCGCAGCCTGTGAACGCTGGACGCAGGCTGTGAACGCTGGCCGCCTGTCCTGAACGCTGGCCGCAGCCTGTGAACGCTGGCCGCTTGTCCTGAACGCTGGCCGCAGCCTGTGAACGCTGGCCGCAGCCGGTGAACGCTGGCCGCTTGTCCTGAACGCTGGCCGCAGCCTGTGAACGCTGGCCGCTGGCCTGTGAACGCTGGCCGCAGGCCGTGACCTGTCCCAGCTGAGTATGAAAAATCGGCACGGTTGATGTCCACTCCGGGCACGGCCACCAAACCTCCTGAGGCTCTCTAGGGGGATGGTCCGGGCGGAGTATGAAAAATAGGCACGGTTGATGTCCACTCCGGGCACGGCCACCAAAACTCCTGAAGCTCTCTAGGGGGATGGCCCGGGCGGAGTATGAAAAATCGGCACGGTTGATGTCCACTCCGGGCACGGCCACGAAAGCGCGTTGTGCTCTTTAGGGGGAAGGTGATTGAGCTAGTGCCCCGCCCCGTCCGCGACCCGAGCAGGATGAACGATGGTGAGTGACACCCCGCCCCCGGCCCCGTGACCCCCCCCGCGCGCATTATAATCTTTGACAGGGCGCAGGGCGCAGGGACGCAGGGGCGCGGGGGCGGACTTGAAGGACTTGAGCGGACCTTGGGCGGACTGGGCGAAGGAAGGGTCGAGAGCTAGGCCCCGTGGCGTGCCGCGTGCCCCCATATTGGTGCCCCAAGTCCCGAACGTCGATGCCAAGGCATGCCCCCGAGTCCCGGGGGGCGGCCCCGTGCACGGCCGAGGCCTGCCCCCGCGTCCCGCACATCGGCCCCGGGGCATGCCCCCGTGCATCGCCGCTAGAACGCCCCCGAAGCAAGGCCAAGGCATGCCCCCCGAGTCCCGCCCATCGCCCCGTGGCAAGGCCAAGGCACGCCCCCGAGTCCCGCACATCGCCCCGGGCCGTGCCCCCGGGTCCCGAGGAACGCCCCCAAACGGCCCGGTGCATGCCCAAGGCGTGCCCCCGCGTCCCGAGGATCGGCCCCGGTCCATGCCCAAGGCGTGCCCCCCGGGTCCCGAGGAAGGCCCCCGAAACGGCCCCGGTGCATGGCCACGGCATGCCCCCGAGTCCCGCACCTCGCCCCGGGGCGTGCCCCCGAGTCCCGAGGAACGCCCCGGTGCATGCCCAAGGCATGGCCCCGAGTCCCGCACGTCGCCCCGGAACGGCCCGGGGCGCGGCCAAGGCATGGCCCCGAGTCCCGGGGAACGCCCTCAGAACGGCCCCGGTGCATGGCCCCGCGTCCCGCACATCGCCCCGAAACGGCACCGGTGCATGCCCAAGGCATGCCCCTGAGTCCCGAGGAAGGCCCCCACAACGGCCCCGGTGCATGGCCGAGGCATGCCCCCGGGTCCCGAGGACCGGCCCCGGGGGGCCCCGGGGCATGCCCCCGGGTCCCGAGGGTCGGCCCAGGGGCATGCCCCCGAGAGCGTCCACGCACGCTGCCGGACGCCCACGGCAGCATCCATGCATGCCGGGCAGCGTCCGGGCATGCTGTCGCTGGGTGCCGGGGGCTGCCGGGGGGTGCTGGATGCTGGACGCAGGCTGTGAACGCTGGCCGCAGCCCTGTGAACGCTGGCCGCTTGTCCTGGACGCTGGCCGCAGCCTGTGAACGCTGGCCGCTTGTCCTGGACGCTGGCCGCAGGCTGGGACCGCTGGCCGCAGGCTGTGAACGCTGGCCGCAGCCCTGTGAACGCTGGCCGCAGCCCTGTGAACGCTGGCCGCTTGTCCTGGACGCTGGCCGCAGGCTGTGAACGCTGGACGCAGCCCTGTGAACGCTGGCCGCTTGTCCTGGACGCTGGCCGCAGGCTGTGAACGCTGGCCGCAGCCCTGTGAACGCTGGCCGCTTGTCCTGGACGCTGGCCGCAGGCTGTGAACGCTGGCCGCAGCCCCGTGAACGCTGGCCGCTTGTCCTGGACGCTGGCCGCAGGCTGTGAACGCTGGCCGCAGCCCTGTGAACGCGGGCCGCTTGTCCTGGACGCTGGCCGCAGCCCTGTGAACGCTGGCCGCAGCTCCTGAACGCTGGCCGCAGCCTGTGAACGCTGGCCGCTTGTCCTGGACGCGGGGCGCAGCCCCTGGACGCTGGGCGCAGCCCCTGGACGCTGGCCGCAGGGCCCTGAACGCTGGCCGCAGCCCCGCGAACGCCCGAAAGCGGTCCCGAGAAAAAATCCCCGTATTTTTGTCGTGCGTTTTTCCCCAAATTTTGTCCACCCCTTCCCCACGATTTTTAGAGGATTTACAAGCTTTGTCCCGCATTTTTCTGATTTTTCTCCGATTTTTAGGATTTTTTTCGTTTTCGAATTTAAAAAATCATAAAAAATAGCTCGGGTGTCCGAAAAATTCCGAAAAAATATTTTTTAGTAATTTCACATCATGATCTTTCCAATGGTACCATTGGTTGCTGCTGAAACATTCTAAATCTTCAAAAAACCCCTGTATGATTTTTCGTCACAGTTGATGTCTACTGGGGGCAGAGCCAGTAGAGTTATAAGAGCTCTTTATAGGGGAGGTGCTTGGCAAGCAGCTGGGGCAGCAGCAAGGTCAGCGGCAGCCATCGCCCATGCATGGCATGGCATGGCATGATGTCAAAGGCCTTGTTGCCATGGCTTCCTTGCACCGAACCTTGGCGGGCGGATGAGGGACCACCCCGGGGTTCGGGTTTTGCCTCGGGAAGCGTGACTAGCATGAAAATTGTTGGATATCGATCGATGGAGTGCGGGAATCGTTGCTATGCTAGTTCCTACCTTCCGAGGCACCGGTGGCGCTCCTGACGCCCGTCTTCGGTGGCATTCCCTAGGCTTCTAGGATGCCATCACGGGTGGGGGCCTTGCCCCCCCCTCACCCGAGAACGGTGATCACCCCCACGTGGGCAGGGGTGATTGTCGGTGAATTCCCGCGGCCCACCGTCCCTTCTTTCTTGACACGGCCCCCTTGCTCCCTGACATCATTTCTGTTGCTCGACCTGCCCCGTCCTGGGGGCGGACGGCGGACGCACTGGCGTGTGGGATTTAAGCGGGGGCGTGTTGCCTTCCACGTGCGGGCTGACCGTCGCAAGCGCGGTGACAGGAGAGGCGACGCGGGATGGGCTGGACGCCCCGGTTGTGAGAAGCCTGTGATCGGTGAGTGAGGGCCTAGCCGCTTGAGCTTGTAAGCCCCTCGCGCCCGTGAGGCACTGCCACGAACGGGGTGGAAGGCTTGTCTTGAG
>JAKOGI010005215.1:0-15093 GCA_029747015.1 Carnegiea gigantea | reverse complement strand
ATTCCTTCACGGACGCCGCCTGGCATTGAAAACCACATTAGAGGCCCCTTTTTACTGCAACACACGGACGAAACCCAATGCTCGCACGGGGCGATGAAGGCGGTCGAGCTACCGTCCGTAACGAACTTTTAGCTCGTCGCTTCCGAGGTGTCAGTTACGAACTTGCGAACTCTTTAGAGTTGGCGCGATGTATGAGCGACTCGACAGCCGCGTGCACTCTATAAAAGATTTGTTCCGCCAGATTCTAATGGGTGCGATCATCCCAGCATTATTGCACCGGATCCCATCAGAACTGCGCAGTTAAGCGTGCTTGGGCGAGAGTAGTACTAGGATGGGTGACATCCTGGGAAGTCCTCGTATTGCACCCCCTTTTCGTTGTTTTTTTCTTCCTTAAAACGCCGATCTTTCTCGTTTCATCTGCTGCGGCCGTCGGATGAGAACTGACCAGGACGAGGAAAAAGCATCCAAGTCAGGGCTTCCGCCCATGTTCACTTGAAATTACCGAAATTCCCCTACGGACGCGTCCAGGCCCTGAAAACCACATCTGAGGTCGTTTTTTAAGGCAACACACGGACGAAACCCCATGCATGCGCGGGGCGATGAGGGTGGTCGAGCTACCGTCCGTAACGCACTGTTAGCTCGCCGCTTCCGAGCTGCCAGTTACGAACTCGCGATCTCATTGGAGCTGGCGTGCTGTTTGCACAACTCAACGGCCGCTCACCCTCAATGAAACATTTGTTCCGCAAGAATCCAATGGGTGCGATCATCCCAGTACTAATGCACCGGATCCCATTAGAATTGCGCAGTTAAGTGTGCTTGGGCGAGAGTAGTACTAGGATGGGTGACCCCCTGGGAAGTCCTCGTGTTGCACCCCTTTTTCGTTATTTTTTTCTTTCTGAAAAGCACCGGTCTTTCTCGTTTCACTTGCTGCGGCCGTCGGATGGGAACTGACGGGGACGAGGAAAAAGCTTTCAAATCAGGCCTTCCGCCCTTGTTCACTCGAAATTTCCGAAATTCCTACACGGACGCCTCCTGGCACTCAAAACCACATTAGAGGCCCCTTTTTACTGCAACGCACGGAAGAAACCCAATGCTCGCACGGGGCGATGAAGGCGCTCGAGCTACCATCCGTAACGCACTCTTAGCTCGCCGCTTCCGAGCTGTCAGTTACGAACTTGCGAACTCTTCAGAGTTGGCGCGATCTATGAGCGACTCGGCAGCCGCGTACACTCTATAAAAGACTTGTTCCGCCAGATTCCGATCTGTGCGATCATACCAGCACTGATGCACCGGATTCCATCAGAACTCCGCAGTTAAGCGTGCTTGGGCGAGTGTAGTGCTAGGATGGGTGACCTCCTAGGAATTCCTCGTGTTGCACCCCTTTTTTGTTGTTTTTTTCTTTTTTAGAAGCGCTGATCTTTCTCGTTTCATTTGCTACGGCCAGCGGATCAGAACTGACCAGGACGTGGAAAAAGCATCCAAATCAGGCCATCCGCCTATGTTCAGTCGAAATTAGCGAAATTCCCCAACGGACGCCTCGTGGCCATGAAAAACACATCAGAGGCCCCTTTCTACTGCAACGCACGGACGAAACCCCATGCATGCACGGGGCGATGAAGGTGGTCGAGCTACCGTCCGTAACGCACGCGTAGCTCGCCTCTTCCGAGTTGTCAGTTACGAACTTGCGACCTCTTTGGAGCCGGCGTGCTTTATGCGCAACTCAGCGGCCGCGTACCCGCAATGAAACATTTGTTCCGCAACAATTCGATGGGTGCGATCATACCAGCACTAATGCACCGGATCCCATCAGAACTCCGCAGTTAAGCGTGCTTGGGCGAGAGTAGTACTGGAATGGGTGACCTCCTGGGAAGTCCTCGTGTAGCACCCCTTTTTCGTTGTTTTTTCTTTCTCAAAACCACCGATCTTTCTCGTTTCATTTGCTGCGGCCGCAGGATGAGGACTGACGAGGACGAGGAAAAAGCTTCCAAATCAGGCCTTCCGTCCTTGTTCAATCGAAATTACCGAAATTCCTTTAGGGACGCCGCCTGGCACTGAAAACCACATTAGAGGCCCCTTTTTACTGCAACACACGGACGAAACCCAATGCTCGCACTGGGCGATGAAGGCGGTCGAGCTACCGTCCGTAACGAACTCTTAGCTCGCCGCTTCCGAGCTGTCAGTTACGAACTTGCGAACTCTTTAAATTTGGCGCGATGTATGAGCGACTCGGCAGCCGCGTGCACTCTATAAAAGATTTGTTCCGCCAGATTCTAATGGGTGTGATCATCCTAGCAGTAATGCACCGAATCCCATCAGAACTGCGCAGTTAAGCGTGCTTGGGCGAGAGTAGTACTAGGATGGGTGACCTCCTGGGAAGTCCTCGAGTTGCACCCCCTTTTCGTTGTTTTTTCCTTCCTTAAAAGCGCCGATCTTTCTCGTTTCATCTGCTGCGGCCGTCAGATGAGAACTGACCAGGACGAGGAAAAAGCATCCAAGTCAGGCCTTCCGCCCATGTTCACTTGAAATTTCCGAAATTCCCCTACGGACGCGTCCAGGCCCTGAAAACCACATCAGAGGTCGTTTTTTAAGACAACACACGGACGAAACCCCATGCATGCACGGGGCGATGAGGGTGGTCGAGCTACCGTCCGTAACGCACTCTTAGCTCGCCGCTTCCGTGCTGCCAGTTACGAACTCGCGATCTCATTGGAGCCGGCGTGCTGTTTGCACAACTCAACGGCCGCTCACCCTCAATGAAACATTTGTTCCGCAAGAATCCAATGGGTGCGATCATCCCAGCACTAATGCACCGGATCCCATCAGAAATGCGCAGTTAGGTGTGCTTGGGCGAGAATAGTACTTGGATGGGTGACCCCCTGGGAAGTCCTCGTGTTGCACCCCTTTTTCGTTATTTTTTTCTTTCTTAAAAGCACCGGTCTTTCTCGTTTCACTTGCTGCGGCCGTCGGATGGGAACTGACCGGGACGAGGAAAAAGCTTTCAAATCAGGCCTTCCGCCCTTGTTAACTCGAAATTACCGAAATTCCTCCACGGACGCCTCCTGGCACTGAAAACCACATTGGAGGCCCCTTTTTACTGCAACACACTGACGAAACCCAATGCTCGCACGGGGCGATGAAGGCGGTCGAGCAACCGTCCGTAACGCACTCTTAGCTCGCCGCTTCCGAGCTGTCAGTTACGAACTTGCGAACTCTTTAGATTTGGCGCGATCTATGAGCGACTCCGCAGCCGCGTACACTCTATAAAAGACTTGTTCCGCAAGAATTCGATGGGTGCGACCGTACCAGCACTGATGCACCGGATCCAATCAGAACTCCGCAGTTAAGCGTGCTTGGGCGAGAGTAGTACTGGGATGGGTGACCTCCTGGGAAGTCCTCGTGTTGCACCCCTTTTCGTTTTTTTTCCTTTCTCAAAACCACCGATCTTTCTCGTTTCATTTGCTGCGGCCGTCGGATGAGGACAGACCAGGACGAGGAAAAAGCGTCCAAATCAGGCCTTCCGTCCTTGTTCAATCGAAATTACCGAAATTCCTTTACGGACGCCGCCTCGCACTGAAAACCACATTAGAGGCCCCTTTTTACTGCAACACACGGACGAAACCCAATGCTCAGCAACAGGGGCGATGAGGCGTCGAGCTAACCGTCCGTGAACGATAACTCTTAAGCTCTGCCGCTTCCAGGCTGTCAGTTACGAACTTGCGACCTCTTGAGCCGGCCGTGCTTTAATTGCCGCAACTCAAGCGGCCGCGTACCCTCAATGAACATTTGTTCTGCAAGAATTCGATGGGTGCGATCATACCAGCACTAATGCACCGGATCCCATCAGAACTCCGCAGTTAAGCGTGCTTGGGCGAGAGTAGTACTGGGACGGGTGACCTCCTGGGAAGTCCTCGTGTTGCACCCCTTTTTCGTTGTTTTTTCTTTCTCAAAACCACCGATCTTTCTCGTTTCATTTGCGGCGGCCGCCGGATGAGGACTGACCAGGACGAGGAAAAAGCTTCCAAATCAGGCCTTCCGCCCTTTTTCAATCGAAATTACCGAAATTCCTTTACGGACGCCGCCTGGCACTGAAAACCACATTAGAGGCCCCTTTGTACTGCAACACGCGGACGAAACCCCGTGCTCGCACGGGGCGATGAAAGCGGTTGAGCTACCGTCCGTAACGAACTCTTAGCTCATCGCTTCGGAGCTGTCAGTTACGAACTTGCGAACTCTTTAGATTTGGCGCGATGTATGCGCGACTCGGCAGCCGCATGCACTCTATAAAAGATTTGTTCCGCCAGATTCTAATGGGTGCGATCATCCCAGCATTAATGCACCGGATCCCATCAGAACTGCACAGTTAAGCGTGCTAGGGCGAGAGTAGTACTAGGATGGGTGACCTCCTGGGAAGTCCTCGTGTTGGACCCCCTTTTCGTTGTTTTTTTATTCCTTAGAAGCGCCGATCTTTCTCGTTTCATCTGCTGCGGCCATCGGATGAGAACTGACCAGGACGAGGAAAAGGCATCCCAGTTAGGCCTTCCGCCCATGTTCACTTGAAATTACCGAAATTCCCCTGCGGACGCGTCCAGGCCCTGAAAACCACATCAGAGGTCGTTTTTTAATACAACACACGGACGAAACCCCATGCATGCACGGGGCGATGAGGGTGGTCGAGCTACCGTCCGTAACGCACTCTTAGCTCGACGCTTCCGAGCTGTCAGTTACGAACTTGCGAACTCTTTAGATTTGGCGCGATCTATGAGCGACTCGGCAGCCGCGTACACTCTATAAAAGACTTGTTCAGCCAGATTCTGATGGGTGCGATCATACCAGCACTGATGCACCGGATCCCATCAGAACTCCGCAGTTAAGCGTGCTTGGGAGAGAGTAGTGCTAGGATGGGTGACCTCCTGGGAAGTCCTCGTGTTGCACCCCTTTTTCGTCGTTTTTTTCGTTTTTAGAAGCGCCGATCTTTCTCGTTTCATTTGTTGTGGCCAGCGGATGTGAACTGACCAGGACGTGGAAAAAGCATCCAAATCAGGCCATCCGCCTATGTTCAGTCGAAATTACCGAAATTCCCCAACGGACGCCTCGTGGCCCTGAAAAACACATCAGAGCCCCTTTTTACTGCAACGCACGGACGAAACTCCATGCATGCACGGGGCGATGAAGGTGGTCGAGCTACCGTCCGTAACGCACGCTTAGCTCGCCAATTCCGAGTTGTCAGTTACGAACTTGCGACCTCTTTGGACCCGGCGCGCTTTATGCGCAACTCAGCAGCCGCGTACCCTCAATGAAACATTTGTTCCGCAAGAACTCGATGGGCGCGATCATACCAACACTAATGCACCGGATCCCATCAGAACTCCGCAGTTAAGCGGGCTTGGGCGATAGTAGTACTGGGATGGGTGACCTCCTGGGAAGTCCTCGTGTTGCACCCCTTTTTCGTTGTTTTTTCTTTCTCAAAGCCACCGATCTTTCTCGTTTCATTTGCTGCGGCCGTCGGATGAGGACTGACCAGGACGAGGAAAAAGCTTCCAAATTAGGCCTTCCGTCCTTGTTCAATCGAAATTACCGAAATTCCTTTACGGACGCCGCCTGGCTCTAAAAACCACATTAGAGGCCCCTTTTTTCTGCAACACGCGGACGAAAACCAATGCTCGCAAGGGGCGATGAAGGCGGTCGAGCTACCGTCCGTAACGCACTCTTAGCTCGCCGCTTCCGAGCTGTCAGTTATGAACTTCAGAACTCTTTAGATTTGGCGCGATCTATGAGCGACTCGGCAGCCGCGTACACTATATAAAAGACTTGTTCCGCCAGATTTCGATGGGTGCGATCATACCAGCACTGATGCACCGGATCCCATCAGAACTCCGCAGTTAAGAGTGCTTGGGCGAGAGGAGTGCTAGGATGGGTGACCTCCTGGGAATCCCCTCGTGTTGCACCCCTTTTCGTTGTTTTTTTCTTTCTTAGAAGCGCCGACCTTTCTCGTTTCATTTGCTGCGGCCAGCGGATAAGAACTGACCAGGACGTGGAAAAAGCATCCAAATCAGGCCATCCGCCTATGTTCAGTCGAAATTGCCGAAATTCCCCTACGGACGCCTCGTGGCCCTGAAAAACACATCAGGGGCCCCTTTTTACTGCAACACACGGACGAAACCCCATGCATGCACGGCGCGATGTATAAGCGACTCGGCAGCCGCGTGCACTGTATAAAAGATTTGTTCCGCCAGATTCTAATGAGTGCGATCATCCCAGCATTAATGCACCGGATCCCATCAGAACTGCGCAGTTAAGCGTGCTTGGGCGAGAGTAGTACTAGGATGGGTGACCTCCTGGGAAGTCCTCGTGTTGCACCCCCTTTTCGTTATTTTTTTCTTCCTTAAAAGCGCGGATCTTTCTCGTTTCATCTACTGCGGCCGTCGGATGAGAACTGACCAGGATGAGGAAAAAGCATCCAAGTCAGGCCTTCCGCCCATGTTCACTTGAAATTATCGAAATTCCCCTACGGACGCGTCCAGGCCCTGAAAACCACATCAGAGGTCGTTTTTTAATACAACACACGGACGAAACCCCATGCATGCACGGGGCGATGAGGGTGGTCGAGCTACCGCCCGTAACGCACTCTTAGCTCGCCGCTTCCGAGCTGCCAGTTACGAACTTGCGATCTCTTTGGAGCTGGCGCGCTGTATGCACAACTCAACGGCCGCGTACCCTCCATGAAACATTTGTCCCGCAAGAATTCGATGGGTGCGATCATCCCAGCACTAATGCACCGGATCCCATCAGAAATGCTCAATTAAGCGTGCTTGGGCGACAGTAGTACTAGGATGGGTGACCCCCTGGGAAGTCCTCGTGTTGCACCCCTTTTTCGTTATTTTTTCCTTTCTTAAAAGCACCGGTCTTTCTCGTTTCATTTGCTGCGGCCGTCGGATGGGAACTGACCGGGGCGAGGAAAAAGCTTTCAAATCAGGCCTTCCGCCCTTGTTCACTCGAAATTACCGAAATTCCTCCACGGACGCCTCCTAGCACTGAAAACCACATTAGAGGCCCCTTTTTACAGCAACACACGGACGAAACCCAATGCTCGCACGGGGCGATGAAGGCGGTCGAGCTACCAGTCCGTAACGCACTCTTAGCTCGCCGCTTCCGAGCTGCCAGTTACGAACTTCGAACTCTTTAGATTTAGCGAGATCTATGAGCGACTCGGCAGCCGGTACACTCTAAAAAGACTTGTTCCGCCAGATTCCGATGGGTGCGATCATACCAGCACTGATGCACCGGATCCCATCAGAACTCCGCAGTTAAGCGTGCTTGGGCGAGAGTAGTGCTAGGATGGGTGACCTCCTGGGAAGTCCTCGTGTTGCACCCCTTTTTCGTTGTTTTTTTCTTTCTTAGAAGCGCCGATCTTTCTCGTTTCATTTGCTGTGGCCAGCGGATAAGAACTTACCAGGACGTGGAAAAAGCATCCAAATCAGGCCATCCGCCTATGTTCAGTCGAAATTACCGAAATTCCCCAACGGACGCCTCGTGGCCCTGAAAAACACATCAGAGGCCCCTTTTTACTGCAACGCACGGACGAAACCCCATGCATGCACGGGGCGATGAAGGTGGTCGAGCTACCGTCCGTAACGCCGCTTAGCTCGCCTCTTCCGAGTTGTCAGTTACGAACTTGCGACCTCTTTAGAGCCGGCGTGCTTTATGCGCAACTCAGCGGCCGCGTACCCTCAATGAAACATTTGTTCCGCAAGAATTCGATGGGTGCGATCATACCAGCACTAATGCACCGGATCCCATCAGAACTCCGCAGTTAAGCGTGCTTGGGCGAGAGTAGTGCTAGGATGGGTGACCTCCTGGGAAATCCTCGTGTTGCACCCCTTTTTCGTTGTTTTTTTCTTTCCCTCAAACCACCCGATCTTTTCTCGTTCCCTTTGCTGCGGCCGCCGGATGAGGACAGACCAGGACGAGGAAAAAGCCTTCAAATCAGGCCTTCCGTCCTTGTTCAATCGAAATTACCGAAATTCCTTTACGGACGCCGCCTGGCACTGAAAACCACATTAGATGCCCCTTTTTACTGCAACACACGGACGAAACCCAATGCTCGCACAGGGCGATGAAGGCGGTCGAGCTACCGTCCGTAACGCACTCTTAGCTCGCCGCTTCCGAGCTGTCAGTTACGAACTTGTGTGCAACATCCTTTAGAGTTGCACGATGTATGGCGACTCGGCAGCCAAGCGGCCTGTATAAAAGATGTTGTTCCGCCGATTCTAATGGGTTAGCGATCATCCAGCATTAATGCACCGGATCACCATCAGAACTGAGTGCAGATTAACAGCGTAGCATCTGGGCGACTCACGTAGTACTAGGATCGGGATGACTCTCCTGGGAAGTCCTCGTGTTGCACACCCCCTTCTTCGTTGTTTTTTTTCTTCCCATAAAAGCGTCGATCTTTATCGTTTTCATCTGCTGCGGGGCCGTGCGGACTGCGTTAACTGAACCAGGACGAGGAAAACGCATCCAAGTCAGGCCTTCCACCCATGTTCACCTGAAATTACCGAAATTCCCCTACGGACGCGTCCAGGCCCTGAAAACCACATCAGAGGTCGTTTTTTAATGCAACACACGGACGAAACCCCATGCATGCCCGGGGCGATGAGGGTGGTCGAGCTACCGTCCGTAACGCACTCTTAGCTCGCCGCTTCCGAGCTGCCAGTTACGAACTTGCGAACTCTTTGGAGCTGGCGTGTTGTATGCACAACTCAACGGCCGCTCACCCTCAATGAAACATTTGTTCCGCAAGAATCCAATGGGTGCGATCATCCCAGCACTAATGCACCGGATCCCATCATAAATGCGCAATTAAGCGCGCTTGGGCGAGAGTAGTACTAGGATGGGTGACCCCCTGGGAAGTCCTCGTGTTGCCCCCCTTTTTCGTTATTTTTTTCTTTCTTAAAATCACCGGTCTTTCTCGTTTCATTTGCTGCGAGCCCGTCGATGGACTGACGCGGGGCGAGAAAAGCTTTCAAATCAGCCTTCCGCCCTTGTTCACGTCGAAATTACGAAAATTCCTCCACGGAACCCTCCGGCACTGAAAAACCACATTAGAGGCCCCTTTTTATACTGCAACACCGGACGAACCCAATGCTCGCACGGGCGATGAAGGGCGGCGAGGCTAACCGTCCGTAACGCACATCTTAGCTCGCCGCTTCCGAGCCGCCAGTTACGAACGTGCGAACTCTTTAGATTTGGCGCGATCTATGAGCGACTCGGCAGCCGGTACACTCTATAAAAGACTTGTTCCGCCATATTCCGATGGGTGCGATCATACCAGCACTGATGCACCTGATCCCATCAGAACTCCGCAGTTAAGCATGCTTTGCCGAGAGTAGTGCTAGGATGAGTGACCTCCTGGGAAGTCCTCGTCTTGCACTCCTTTTTCGTTGTTTTTTCCTTTCTTAGAAGCGCCGATCTTTCTCGTTTCATTTGCTGTGGCCAACGGATAAGAACTGACCAGGACGTGGAAAAAGCATCCAAATCAGCCCATCCGCCCATGTTCAGTCGAAATTACCGAAATTCCGCTACGGACGCCTCGTGGCCCTGAAAAACACATCAGAGGCCCCTTTTTACTGAAACGCACGGACGAAACCCCATGCAAGCACGGGGCGATGAAGGTGGTCGAGCTACCGTCCGTAACGCACGCTTAGCTCGCCTCTTCCGAGTTGTCAGTTCCGAACTTGCGACCTTTTTGGAGCCGGCGTACTTTATGCGCAACTTAGCGGCTGCGTACCCTCAATGAAACATTTGTTTCGCAAGAATTCGATGGGTGCGATCATACCAGCACTAAAGCACCGGATCCCATCAGAACTCCGCAGTTAAGCGTGCTTGGGCGAGAGTAGCACTGGGATGGGTGGCCTCCTGGGAAGTCCTCGTGTAGCACCCCTTTTTCGTTGTTTTTTCTTTCTCAAAACCACCGATCTTTCTCGTTTCATTTGCTGCAGCCGCCGGATGAGGACTGACCAGGAAGAGAAAAAAGCTTCCAAATCAGGCCTTCCGTCCTAGTTCAATCGAAATTACCGAAATTCCTTTACGGATGCCGCCTGGCCCTGAAAACCACATTAGAGGCCCCTTTTTACTGCAACACACGGACGAAACCCAATGCTCGCACGGGGCGACGAAGGCGGTCGAGCTACTGTCCGTAACGAACTCTTATTTCGCCGCTTCCGAGCTGTCAGTTGCGAACTTACGAACTCTTTAGATTTGGCACGATGTATGAGCGACTCGGCAACCGCGTGCACTGTATAAAAGATTTGTTCCGCCAGATTCTAATGGGTGCGATCATCCCAGCATTAATGCACCGGATCCCATTAGAACTGCGCAGTTAAGCGTGCTTGGGCGGGAGTAGTGCTAGGATGGGTGATCTCCTGGGAAGTCCTCGTGTTGCACCCCCTTTTCATTGTTTTTTTCTTCCTTAAAAGCGCCGATCTTTCTCGTTTCATCTGCTGCGGCCGTCGGATGAGAACTGACCAGGACGAGGAAAAAGCATCCAAGTCATGCCTTCCGCCCATGTTCACTTGAAATTACCGAAATTCCCCTACGGACGCGTCCAGGCCCTGAAAACCACATCAGAGGTCGTTTTTTAATACAACACACGGGCGAAACCCCATGCATGCACGGGGCGATGAGGGTGGTCGAGCTACCGTCCGTAACGCACTCTTAGCTCGCCGCTTCCGAGCTGCCAGTTACGAACTTGCGATCTCTTTGGAGCTGGCGTGCTGTATGCACAACTCCACGGCCGCTCACCCTCAATGAAACATTTGTTCCGCAAGAATCCAATGGGTGCGATCATCCCAGCTCTAATGCACCGGATCCCATCGGAAATGCGCAATTAAGCGTGCTTGGGCGAGAGCAGTACTAGGATGGGTGACCCCCTGGGAAGTCCTCGTGTTGCACCCCTTTTTCGTTATTTTTTTCATTCTTAACAGCACCGGTCTTTCTCGTTTCATTTGCTGCGGCAGTCGGATGGGAACTGACCGGGACGAGGAAAAAGCTTTCAAATCAGGCCTTCCGCCCTTGTTCACTCGAAATTACCGAAATTCCTCCACCGACGCCTCCTGGCACTGAAAACCACATTAGAGGCCCCTTTTTACTGCAACACACGGACGAAACCCAATGCTCGCACGGGGCGATGAAGGCGGTCGAGCTACCGTCCATAACGCACTCTTAGCTCGTCGCTTCCGAGCTGTCATTTACGAACTTACGAACTCTTTAGATTTGGCGCGATCTATGAACGACTCGGCAGCCGCGTACACTCTATACAAGACTTGTTCCCCCAGATTCTAATGGGTGCGATCATACCAGCACTGATGCACCGGATCCCATCAGAACTCCGCAGTTAAGCGTGCTTGGGCGAGAGTAGTCCTAGGATGGGTGACCTCCTGGGAAGTCCTCGTGTTGCACCCCTTTTTCGTTGTTTTTTTTCTTTCTTAGAAGCGCCGATCTTTCTCGTTTCATTTGCTGTGGCCAGCGGATAAGAACTGACCGAGACGTGGAAAAAGCATCCAAATCAGGCCATCCGCCTATGTTCAGTCGAAATTACCGAAATTCCCCTACGGCCGCCTCGTGGCCCTGAAAAACACATCAGAGGCCCCTTTTTACTGCAACGCACGGACGAAACCCAATGCTCGCACGGGGCGATAAAGGTGGTCGAGCTACCGTCCGTAACGCACGCTTAGCTCGCCTCTTCCGAGCTGTCAGTTACGAACTTGCGACCTCTTTGGAGCTGGCGTGCTGTATGCGCGACTCTGCGGCCGCGTCCCCTCAATGAAACATTTGTTCCGCAAGAATCCAATGGGTGCGATCATACCAGCACTAATGCACCGGATCCCATCAGAACTCCGCAGTTAAGCGTGCTTGGGTGAGAGTAGTACTGGGATGGGTGACCTCCTGGGAAGTCCTCGTGTTGCTCCCCTTTTTCGTTGTTTTTTCTTTCTCAAAACCACCGATCTTTCTCGTTTCATTTGCTGCGGCCGCCGGATGAGGACTGACCAGGACGAGGGAAAAGCTTCCAAATCAGGCCTTCCGTCCTTGTTCAATCGAAATTACCGAAATTCCTTTACGGACGCCTCCTGGCACTGAAAACCACATTAGAGGCCCCTTTTTACTGCAACACACGGACAAAACCCCGTGATCGCACGAGGCGATGAAGGCGGTCGAGCTACCGTCCGTAACGAACTCTTAGCTCGCCGCTTCCGAGCTGTCAGTTACGAACTTGCGAACTCTTTAGATTTGGCGTGATGTATGCGCGACTCGGCAGCCGCGTGCACTCTATAAAAGATTTGTTCCGCCAGATTCTAATGGGTGCGATCATCCCAGCATTAATGCACCGGATCCCATCAAAACTACGCAGTTAAGCGTGCTTGGGTGAGAGTAGTTCTAGGATGGGTGATCTCCTGGGAAGTCCTCGTGTTGCACCCCCTTTTCGTTGTTTTTTTCTTCCTTAAAAGCGCCGATCTTTCTCGTTTCATCTGTTGCGGCCCTCGGATGAGAACTGACCAGGACGAGGAAAAAGCATCCAAGTCAGGCCTTCCGCCCATGTTCACTTGAAATTACCGAAATTCCCCTACTGACGCGTCCAGGCCCTGAAAACCACATCAGAGGTCGTTTTTTAATACAACACACGGACGAAACCCATGCATGCACGGGGCGATGAGGGTGGTCGAGCTACCGTCCGTAACGCACTCGTAGCTCGCCGCTTCCAATATGCCAGTTACGAACTTGCGATCTCTTTGGAGCTGGCGTGCTGTATGCACAACTCAACGGCCGCTCACCCTCAATTAAACATTTGTTCCGCAAGAATCCAATGGGTGCGATCATCCCAGCACTAATGCACCGGATCCCATCAGAAATGCGCAATTAAGCGTGCTTGGGCGAGAGTAGCGCTAGGATGGGTGACCCCCTAGGAAGTCCTCGTGTTGCACCCCTTTTTCGTTATTTTTTCCTTTTTCAAAAGCACCGGACTTTCTCGTTTCATTTGCTGCGGCCGTCGGATGGGAACTGACTGGGGCGAGGAAAAAGCTTTCAAATCAGGCCTTCCGCCCTTGTTCACTCGAAATGACCGAAATTCCTCCACGGACGCCTCCTGGCACTGAAAACCACATTAGAGGCCCCTTTTTACTGCAACACCCGGACGAAACCCAATGCTCGCACGGGGCGATGAAGGCGGTCGAGCTACCGTCCGTAACGCACTCTTAGCTCGCCGCTTCCGAGCTGTCAGTTACGAACTTGCGAACTCTTTAGATTCGGCGCGATCTATGAGCGACTCGGCAGCCGGTACACTCTATAGAAGTCTTGTTCCGCCATATTCCGATGGGTGTGATCATACCAGCACTGATGCACCGCATCCCATCAGAACTCCGCAGTTAAGCGTGCTTGGGCGAGAGTAGTGCTAGGATGGGTGACCTCCTGGGAAGTCCTCGTATTGCACCCCTTTTTCGTTGTTTTTTCCTTTCTTAGAAGCGCCGATCTTTCTCGTTTCATTTGCTGCGGCCAACGGATAAGAGCTGACCAGGACGTGGAAAAAGTATCCAAATCAGGCCATCCGCCTATGTTCAGTCGAAATTACCGAAATTCCCCTACGGACGCCTCGTGGCCCTGAAAAACACATCAGAGGCCCCTTTTTGCTGAAACGCACGGACGAAACCCCATGCAAGCACGGGGCGATGAAGGTGGTCGAGCTACCGTCCGTAACGCACGCTTAGCTCGCCTCTTCCGAGTTGTCAGTTACGAACTTGCGACCTTTTTGGAGCCGGCGTACTTTATGCGCAACTTAGCGGCTGCGTACCCTCAATGAAACATTTGTTCCGCAAGAATTCGATGGGTGCGATCATACCAGCACTAAAGCACCGGATCCCATCAGAACTCCGCAGTTAAGCGTGCTTGGGCGAGAGTAGTACTGGGATGGGTGACCTCCTGGGAAGTCCTCGTGTCGCACCCCTTTTTCGTTGTTTTTTCTTTCTCAAAACCACCGATCTTTCTCGTTTCATTTGCTGCGGCCGCCGGATGACGACTGACCAGGACGAGGAAAAAGCTTCCAAATCAGGCCTTCCGTCCCTGTTCAATCGAAATTACCGAAATTCCTTTACGGACGCTGCCTGGCACTGAAAACCACATTAGAGGCCCCTTTTTACTGCAACACACGGACGAAACCCAATGCTCGCACGGGGCGACGAAGGCGGTCGAGCTACTGTCCGTAACGAACTCTTATCTCGCCGCTTCCGAGCTGTCAGTTGCGAACTTACGAACTCTTTAGATTTGGCACGATGTATGAGCGACTCGTCAACCGCGTGCACTGTATAAAAGATTTGTTCCGCCAGATTCTAATGGGTGCGATCATCCCAGCATTAATGCACCGGATCCCATTAGAACTGCGCAGTTAAGCGTGCTTGGGCGAGAGTAGTACTAGGATGGGTGACCTCCTGGGAAGTCCTCGTGTTGCACCCCCTTTTCATTGTTTTTTTCTTCCTTAAAAGCGCCGATCTTTCTCGTTTCATCTGCTGCGGCCGTCGGATGAGAGCTGACCAGGACGAGGAAAAAGCATCCAAGTCAGGCCTTCCGCCCATGTTCACTTGAAATTACCGAAATTCCCCTACGGACGCGTCCAGGCCCTGAAAACCCCATCAGAGGTCGTTTTTTAATACAACACACGGACGAAACCCCATGCATGCACGGGGCGATGAGGTTGGTCGAGCTACCGTCCGTAACGCACTCTTAGCTCGCCGCTTCCGAGCTGCCAGTTACGAACTTGCGATCTCTTTGGAGCTGTCGTGCTGTATGCACAACTCAACGGCCGCTCACCCTCAATGAAACATTTGTTCCGCAAGAATCCAATGGGTGCGATCATCCCAGCACTAATGCAGCGAATCCCATCAGAAATGCGCAATTAAGCGTGCTTGGGCGAGAGGAGTACTAGGATGGGTGACCCCCTGGGAAGTCCTCGTGTTGCACCCCTTTTTCGTTATTTTTTTCATTCTTAAAAGCACCGGTCTTTCTCGTTTCATTTGCTGCGGCCGTCAGATGGGAACTGACCGGGACGAG
>JAKOGI010005214.1:12500-15102 GCA_029747015.1 Carnegiea gigantea | reverse complement strand
CCCTGCTGCTGCCCCAGCTGCTTGCCAAGCGCCTCCCCTATAAAGAGCTCTTATAACTCTTCTGGCTCTGCCCCCAGTAGACATCAACTGTGACGAAAAATCATACTGGGGTTTTTTGAAGATTTAGAATGTTTCAGCAGCAACCAATGGTACCATTGGAAAGATCATGATTTGAAATTACTAAAAAATATTTTTTCGGAATTTTTCGGACACCCGAGCTATTTTTTATGATTTTTTAAAGTCGAAAACGAAAAAAATCCTAAAAATCGGAGAAAAATCAGAAAAATGCGGGACAAAGCTTGTAAATCCTCTAAAAATCGGTGGGGAAGGGGTGGACAAAATTTGGGGAAAAAACGCACACAAAATCTGGATTTTTTCTCGACGGCTTTTCGGGCGTTCGCGGGGCTGCGGCCAGCGTTCAGGGCCCTATCGGCCAGCCGTCCAGGGGCTGCGCCCACGTCCAGGGGCTGCGCCCAGCGTCCAGGACAAGTCGGCCAGCGTTCACAAGAGCTGCGGCCACGTTCAGGAGCTGCGCAAGCGTCCAGGGCTGCGCCAGCGTCCAGACAAGCGGCCCGCGTTCAACAGGGCTGTGGCGGCCAGCGTTCACATCCTGCGGGCCAGCGTTCCCAGCCTGCCGGCCCAGCGTTCAGGTCACGCGGCCAGCGTTCACAGGCTGCGGCCAGCGTCCAGGACAAGCGGCCAGCGTTCACAGGGCTGCGGCCAGCGTTCACAGCCTGCGGCCAGCATCCAGCACCCCCCGGCAGCCCCCCGGCACCCAGCGACAGCATGCCCGGACGCTGCCCGGCATGCATGGATGCTGCCGTGGGCGTCCGGCAGCGTGCGTGGACGCTCTCGGGGGCATGCCCCGGGGCCGACCCTCGGGGCCCGGGGGCATGCCCCGGGGCCCCCCCGGGGCCGGTCCTCGGGACCCGGGGGCATGCCTCGGCCATGCACCGGGGCCGTTGTGGGGGCCTTCCTCGGGACTCAGGGGCATGCCTTGGGCATTCACCGGGGCCGTTTCGGGGCGATGTGCGGGACGCGGGGCCATGCACCGGGGCCGTTCTGAGGGCGTTCCCCGGGACTCGGGGCCATGCCTTGGCCGCGCCCCGGGGCCGTTCCGGGGCGACGGGCGGGGCTCGGGGCCATGCCTTGGGCATGCACCGGGGCGTTCCTCGGGACTCGGGGGCCCGCCCCGGGGCGAGGTGCGGGCCCCGGGGGCATGCCGTGGCCATGCACCGGGGCCGTTCCGGGGGCCTTCCTCGGGACCCGGGGGGCGCTCCTTGGGCATGGACCGGGGCCGATCCTCGGGACGCGGGGGCACGCCTTGGGCATGCACCGGGGCCGTTTGGGGGCGTTCCTCGGGACCCGGGGGCACGGCCCGGGGCGATGTGCGGGACTCGGGGGAATGCCTTGGCCTTGCCACGGGGCGATGGGCGGGACTCTGGGGCATGCCTTGGCCTTGCTTCGGGGGCGTTCCTAGAGGCGCTGCACACGGGGGCTGCCCGGGGCGTGTGCGGGACGCGGGGGCAGGCCTCGGCCGTGACGGGGCCGCTCCCCGGGCTCGGGGCATTCCTTGCATCGACTTCGGACATTGGGGCCCAATATGGGGGCACCCGGCACCCACGGGGCCTAGCTCTCGACCCTTCCTTCGCCCCAGTCCGCCCAAGGTCCCGCTCAGTCCTTCAGTTCGCCCCCGCGCCCCGCGTCCCTGCGCACCTGCCCCCTGTCAAAGATATAATGCGCGCGGGGGGTCACGGGGCCCGGGGCGGGGTGTCACTCACCGTCGTTCATCCTGCTCGGGTCGCGGACGGGGCGGGGCGCTAGCTCAATCACCTTCCCCCTAAGGAGCACAACGAGCTTTCGTGGCCGTGCCCGGAGTGGACATCAACCGTGCCGATTTTTCATACTCCGCCCGGGCCATCCCCCCTAGAGAGCTTCAGGAGGTTTGGTGGCCGTGCCCGGAGTGGACATCACCCGTGCCTATTTTTCATTCTCCGCCCGGACCATCCCCCTAGAGAGCTTCAGGAGGTTTGGTGGCCGTGCCCGGAGTGGACATCACCCGTGCCTATTTTTCATACTCAGCTGGGACAGGTCACGGCCTGCGGCCAGCGTTCACAGGCCAGCGGCCAGCGTTCACAGGCCAGCGGCCAGCGTTCACAGGCTGCGGCCAGCGTTCAGGACAAGCGGCCAGCGTTCACAGGCTGCGGCCAGCGTTCAGGACAAGCGGCCAGCGTTCACAGGCTGCGGCCAGCGTTCAGGACAAGCGGCCATCGTTCACAGGCTGCGGCCAGCGTTCACAGGCTGCGGCCAGCGTTCAGGACAAGCGGCCAGCGTTCACAGGCTGCGGCAAGCGTTCAGGACAAGCGGCCAGCGTTCACAGGCTGCGGCCAGCGTTCATGACAAGCGGCCAGCGTTCAGGACAAGCGGCCAGCGTTCACAGCCTGCGGCCAGCGTTCACAGGCTGCGGCCAGCGTTCAGGACAAGCGGCCAGCGGTCACAGGCCTGCGGCCAGCGTTCACAGCCTGCGGCCAGCGTTCACAGGCTGCGGCCAGCGTTCAGGACCTGCGGGCAGCGGTCACAGGCTGCGGCCAGCGTTCAGGAC
>JAKOGI010005214.1:0-2500 GCA_029747015.1 Carnegiea gigantea | reverse complement strand
CAGCCCATCCCGCGTCGCCTCTCCTGTCACCTCGCTTGCGACGGTCAGCCCGCACGTGGAAGGCAACACGCCCCCGCTTAAATCCCACAAGCCAGTGCGTCCGCCGTCCGCCCCCAGGACGGGGCATGTCGAGCAACAGAAATGATGTCAGGAAGCAAGGGGGCCGGGTCAAGAAAGAAGGGACGGTGGGCCGCGGGAATTCACCGACAATCACCCCTGCCCACGTGGGGGTGATCACAGTTCTCGGGTGAGGGGGGGCAAGGCCCCCACCCGTGATGGCATCCTAGAAGCCTAGGGAATGCCACCGAAGACGGGCGTCAGGAGCACCACCGGTGCCTCGGAAGGTAGGAACTAGCATAGCAACGATTCCCGCACTCCATCGATCGATATCCACCAATTTTCATGCTAGTCACGCTTCCCGAGGCAAAACCCGACCCCCGGGGTGGTCCCTCATCCGCCCGCCAAGGTTCGGTGCAAGGAAGCCATGGCAACAAGGACTTTGACATCATGCCATGCCATGCCATGCATGGGCGATGGCTGCCGCTGACCCTGCTGCTGCCCCAGCTGCTTGCCAAGCACCTCCCCTATAAAGAGCTCTTATAACTCTAATGGCTCTGCCCCCAGTAGACATCAACTGTGACGAAAAATCATACTGGGGTTTTTTGAAGATTTAGAATGTTTCAGCAGCAACCAATGGTACCATTGGAAAGATCATGATGTGAAATTACTAAAAAATATTTTTCGGAATTTTTCGGACACCCGAGCTATTTTTTATGATTTTTTAAAGTCGAAAACGAAAAAAAATCCTAAAAATCGGAGAAAAATCAGAAAAATGCGGGACAAAGCTTGTAAATCCTCTAAAAATCGTGGGGAAGGGGTGGACAAAATTTGGGGAAAACGCACGACAAAAATACGGGGATTTTTTCTCGGGACGGCTTTCGGGCGTTCGCGGGGCTGCGGCCAGCGTTCAGGGCCCTGCGGCCAGCGTCCAGGGGCTGCGCCCAGCGTCCAGGGGCTGCGCCCAGCGTCCAGGGGCTGCGCCCAGCGTCCAGGACAAGCGGCCAGCGTTCACAGGCTGCGGCCAGCGTTCAGGAGCTGCGGCCAGCGTTCACAGAGCTGCGGCCAGCGTCCAGGACAAGCGGCCAGCGTTCACAGGGCTGCGGCCAGCGTTCACAGCCTGCGGCCAGCGTCCACAGCCTGCGGCCAGCGTCCAGGACAAGCGGCCAGCGTTCACAGGGCTGCGGCCAGCGTTCACAGCCTGCGGCCAGCGGTCCAGGACAAGCGGCCAGCGTTCACAGGGCTGCGGCCAGCGTTCACAGCCTGCGGCCAGCGTTCACAGCCTGCGGCCAGCGTCCAGGACAAGCGGCCAGCGTTCACAGGGCTGCGGCCCGCGTTCACAGCCTGCGGCCAGCGTCCAGGACAAGCGGCCAGCGTTCACAGGGCTGCGGCCAGCGTTCCCAGCCTGCGGCCAGCGTTCCCAGCCTGCGGCCAGCGTCCAGGACAAGCGGCCAGCGTTCACAGGCTGCCGCCAGCGTCCAGGACAAGCGGCCAGCGTTCACAGGGCTGCGGCCAGCGTTCACAGCCTGCGGCCAGCATCCAGCACCCCCGGCAGCCCCCGGCACCCAGCGACAGCATGCCCGGACGCTGCCCGGCATGCATGGATGCTGCCGTGGGCGTCCGGCAGCGTGCGTGGACGCTCTCGGGGGCATTCCCCGGGGCCGACCCTCGGGACCCGGGGGCATGCCCCGGGGCCCCCCGGGGCCGGTCCTCGGGACCCGGGGGCATGCCTCGGCCATGCACCGGGGCCGTTGTGGGGGCCGTCCTCGGGACTCAGGGGCATGCCTTGGGCATGCACCGGGGCCGTTTCGGGGCGATGTGCGGGACGCGGGGCCATGCACCGGGGCCGTTCTGAGGGCGTTCCCGGGACTCGGGGCCATGCCTTGGCCGCGCCCCGGGGCCGTTCCGGGGCGACGTGCGGGACTCGGGGCCATGCCTTGGGCATGCACCGGGGCGTTCCTCGGGACTCGGGGGCACGCCCCGGGGCGAGGTGCGGGACTCGGGGGCATGCCGTGGCCATGCACCGGGGCCGTTCCGTGGGCCTTCCTCGGGACCCGGGGGGCACGCCTTGGGCATGGACCGGGGCCGATCCTCGGGACGCGGGGGCACGCCTTGGGCATGCACCGGGGCCGTTTGGGGGCGTTCCTCGGGACCCGGGGGCACGGCCCGGGGCGATGTGCGGGAATCGGGGGCATGCCTTGGCCTTGCCACGGGGCGATGGGCGGGACTCGGGGGGCATGCCTTGGCCTTGCTTCGGGGGCGTTCTAGAGGCGATGCACGGGGGCATGCCGCGGGGCCGATGTGCGGGACGCGGGGGCAGGCCTCGGCCGTGCACGGGGCCGCTCCCCGGGACTCGGGGGCATGCCTTGGCATCGACGTTCGGGAATTGGGGCACCAATATGGGGGCACGCGGCACGCCACGGGGCCTAGCTCTCGACCCTTC
>JAKOGI010005213.1:0-5000 GCA_029747015.1 Carnegiea gigantea | reverse complement strand
GAACGCTGGCCGCAGCCTGTGAACGCTGGCCGCTTGTCCTGACCGCTGGCCGCAGCCTGTGAACGCTGGCCGCAGGCTGTGAACGCTGGCCGCCTGTCCTGAACGCTGGCCGCAGCCTGTGAACGCTGGCCGCTGTCCTGTGAACGCTGGCCGCAGGCCGTGACCTGTCCCAGCTGAGTATGAAAAATCGGCACGGTTGATGTCCACTCCGGGTACGGCCACCAAACCTCCTGAAGCTCTCTAGGGGGATGGTCCGGGCGGAGTATGAAAAATAGGCACGGTTGATGTCCACTCCGCGCACGGCCACCAAACCTCCTGAAGCTCTCTAGGGGGATGGCCCGGGCGGAGTATGAAAAATCGGCACGGTTGATGTCCACTCCGGGCACGGCCACGAAAGCTAGTTGTGCTCTTTAGGGGGAAGGTGATTGAGCTAGTGCCCCGCCCCGTCCGCGACCCGAGCAGGATGAACGATGGTGAGTGACACCCCGCCCCCGGCCCCGTGACCCCCCCGCGCGCAGTATAATCTTTGACAGGGCGCAGGGCGCAGGGACGCAGGGGCGCGGGGGCGGACTTGACGGACTTGAGCGGACCTTGGGCGGACTGGGCGAAGGAAGGGTCGAGAGATAGGCCCCGTGGCGTGCCGCGTGCCCCCATATTGGTGCCCCAAGTCCCGAACGTCGATGCCAAGGCATGCCCCCGAGTCCCGGGGAGCGGCCCCGTGCACGGCCGAGGCTTGCCCCCGCGTCCCGCACATCGGCCCCGGGGCATGCCCCCGTGCATCGCCTCTAGAACGCCCCCGAAGCAAGGCCAAGGCATGCCCCCCGAGTCCCGCCCATCGCCCCGTGGCAAGGCCAAGCCATGCCCCCGAGTCCCGCACATCGCCCCGGGCCGTGCCCCCGGGTCCCGAGGAACGCCCCCAAACGGCCCCAGTGCATGCCCAAGGCGTGCCCCCGCGTCCCGAGGATCGGCCCCGGTCCATGCCCAAGGCGTGCCCCCCGGGTCCCGAGGAAGGCCCCCGGAACGGCCCCGGTGCATGGCCACGGCAGGCCCCCGAGTCCCGCACCTCGCCCCGGGGCGTGCCCCCGAGTCCCGAGGAACGCCCCGGTGCATGCCCAAGGCATGGCCCCGAGTCCCGCACGGCGCCCCGGAACGGCCCCGGGGCGCGGCCAAGGCATGGCCCCGAGTCCCGGGGAACGCCCTCAGAACGGCCCCGGTGCATGGCCCCGCGTCCCGCACATCGCCTCGAAACGGCCCCGGTGCATGCCCAAGGCATGCCCCTGAGTCCCGAGGAAGGCCCCCACAACGGCCCCGGTGCATGGCCGAGGCATGCCCCCGGGGGGCCCCGGGGCATGACCCCGGGTCCCGAGGGTCGGCCCCGGGGCATGCCCCCGAGAGCGTCCACGCACGCTGCCGGACGCCCACGGCAGCATCCATGCATGCCGGGCAGCGTCCGGGCATGCTGTCGCTGGGTGCCGGTGGCTGCCGGGGGGTGCTGGATGCTGGCCGCAGGCTGTGAACGCTGGCCGCAGCCCTGTGAACGCTGGCCGCTTGTCCTGAACGCTGGCCGCAGCCTGTGAACGCTGGCCGCAGGCCTGTGAACGCTGGACGCTTGTCCTGAACGCTGGCCGCAGGCTGTGAACGCTGGCCGCAGCCTGTGAACGCTGGCCGCAGCCGGTGAACGCTGGCCGCTTGTCCTGAACGCTGGCCGCAGCCTGTGAACGCTGGCCGCAGGTCCTGAACGCTGGCCGCAGCCTGTGAACGCTGGCCGCAGGCTGGGGACGCTGGCCGCAGCCCTGTGAACGCTGGCCGCTTGTCCTGAACGCTGGCCGCAGCCTGTGAACGCTGGCCGCAGGCTGTGAACGCTGGCCGCTTGTCCTGAACGCTGGCCGCAGGATGTGAACGCTGGCCGCTTGTCCTGAACGCTGGCCGCTTGTCCTGAACGCTGGCCGCAGGCTGTGAACGCTGGCCGCAGGCTGTGAACGCTGGCCGCAGCCCTCTGAACGCTGGCCGCTTGTCCTGGACGCTGGCCGCAGGCTGTGAACGCTGGCCGCAGCCCTGTGAACGCTGGCCGCTTGTCCTGGACGCTGGGCGCAGCCCCTGGACGCTGGGCGCAGCCCCTGGACGCTGGCCGCAGGGCCCTGAACGCTGGCCGCAGCCCTGCGAACGCCCGAAAGCCGTCCCGAGAAAAAATCCCCGTATTTTTGTCGTGCGTTTTTCCCCAAATTTGTCCACCCCTTCCCCACGATTTTTAGAGGATTTACAAGCTTTGTCCCGCATTTTTCTGATTTTTCTCCGATTTTTAGGATTTTTTTTCGTTTTCGACTTTAAAAAATCATAAAAAAATAGCTCGGGTGTCCGAAAAATTCCGAAAAAATATTTTTTAGTAATTTCACATCATGATCTTTCCAATGGTACCATTGGTTGCTGCTGAAACATTCTAACTCTTCAAAAAACCCCAGTATGATTTTTCGTCACAGTTGATGTCTACTGGGGGCAGAGCCAGTAGAGTTATAAGAGCTCTTTATAGGGGAGGTGCTTGGCAAGCAGCTGGGGCAGCAGCAGGGTCAGCGGCAGCAATCGCCCATGCATGGCATGGCATGGCATGATGTCAAAGGCCTTGTTGCCATGGCTTCCTTGCACCGAACCTTGGCGGGCGGATGAGGGACCACCCCGGGGGTCGGGTTTTGACTCGGGAAGCGTGACTAGCATGAAAATTGTTGGATATCGATCGATGGAGTGCGGGAATCGTTGCTATGCTAGTTCCTACCTTCCGAGGCACCGGTGGTGCCCCTGACGCCCGTCTTCGGTGGCATTCCCTAGGCTTCTAGGATGCCATCACGGGTGGGGGCCTTGCCCTCCCTCACCCGAGAACGGTGATCACCCCCACGTGGGCAGGGGTGATTGTCGGTGAATTCCCGCGGCCCACCGTCCCTTCTTTCTTGACCCGGCCCCCTTGCTCCCTGACATCAGTTCTGTTGCTCGACATGCCCCGTCCTGGGGGCGGACGGCGGACGCACTGGCTTGGGGGATTTAAGCGGGGGCGTGTTGCCTTCCACGTGCGGGCTGACCGTCGCAAGCGCGGTGACAGGAGAGGGGACGCGGGATGGGCTGGACGCCCCGGTTGTGAGAAGCCTGTGATCGGTGAGTGAGGGCCTAGACGCTTGAGCTTGTAAGCCCCTCGCGCCCGTGAGGCACGGCCACGAACGGGGTGGAAGGCTTGTCTTGAGCCGATCCGTGCGACGACGGCGGGGTTGATCGCTCCGGTGGTGGAAGCCGACGATCGGTGAGTGCGGGCCTAGACGCTTGAGCTTGTAAGCCCCTCGCGCCCGTGAGGCCGAAGTACACGAACGGAGTGGGAGGCCCTTCCCGAGGAGCACTTCCAAGGGGGCGACCTGAGGCCTGCGCGGGGCGGGGAGTGCCCTTCGCATCGGGATTTTGCCGGTGGGGATGCCGTTTCGCCCCTCGTCCCTTGTTTCTTGCCATGGCCCCTTGCTCCTTGACATTGCCTTTCTGTTGCTTGACGACCCACCTCCCCCCGTCCCGGGGCGGACGGCGGACGCACTGGCTGTGGGATTTGCGCGGAGGCGTGTTGCCTTCCCCGTGCGGGCTGACTGTCGCAAGCGCGGTGACAGGAGAGGCGACGCGGGATGGGCTGGACGCCCCGGTTGTGAGAAGCCTGTGATCGGTGAGTGAGGGCCTAGCCGCTTGAGCTTGTAAGCCCCTCGCGCCCGTGAGGCACTGCCACGAACGGGGTGGAAGGCTTGTTTTGAGGAGCCGATCCGTGCGACGACGGCGGGGTTGATCGCTCCGGTGGTGGAAGCCGACGATCGGTGAGTGAGGGCCTAGACGCTTGAGCTTGTAAGCCCCTCGCGCCCGTGAGGCCGAAGTACACGAACGGAGTGGGAGGCCCTTCCCGAGGAGAACTTCCTAGGGCGCGACATGAGGCCTGCGCGGGGCGGGGAGTGCCCTTTGCATCGGGATTATGCCGGTGGGAATGCCGTTGTGCCGCGGGGTGGGGGGTCACCTCCCCTCCTCAAAATCCAACCCGATTTCCTTCGAGATCCCCCCGAAAACCCCTTGTTCACACCACCTTCCTTCCACTCCCGAAAACCCCTTGTCCCCCCCAGCTTACTTCCCCCTCTCGCCCCACTCCACTTGAAAGCACCCTGACAACCCTCCCCTCGTCCCGAGGCGGACGCGCTGGCTGTGGGATTTACGCGGAGGCGTGTTGCCGACCACGTGCGGGCTGACTGTCGCAAGCGAGGTGACAGGTGAGGCGATGCGGGATGGGCCGGAAGCCCCGGTAGTGGAAGCCGACGATCGGTGAGTGAGGGCCTAGACGCTTGAGCTTGTAAGCCCCTCGCGCCCGTGAGGCCGAAGTACACCAACGGGGTCGAAGGCTTGTCTCGAGGAGCCGATCCGTGTGACGACGGCGGGGTTGATCGCTCCGGTCGTGGAAGCCGATGATCGGTGAGTGAGGGCCTAGACGCTTGAGCTTGTAAGCCCCTCGCGCCCGTGAGGCCGAAGTACACGAACGGAGTGGGAGGCCCTTCCCGAGGAGCACTTTCGAGGGCGCGACATGAGGCCTGCGCGGGGCGGGGAATGCCCTTTGCGTCGGGATTTTGCCGGTGGTCGTGCCGAGGGGGTGACCTTTCCTCCTCAAAATCCAACCCGATTTCCTTCGAGACCCGCCCGAAAACCCCGTGTTCACACCCACTTGAAAGCAGCCTGACAGCCCTCCACTCCAGAGCACCCTGACAACCCAGCCCCCCATTTGCCGCCCCCTCCTTCCTCAAGTCCCTCGGTGCGAATATGTCGGTTGGCTACGGTTACCCTTCGCGTCCAGCGGTGCTCGTCGGGCTTCGCCTTGCTATTTCCGTTCGTCTATGTGCCATAGTCGAGCGCACGTGCGGGGTGCATCTCGGCGGGGACACGTGGGGGCGCGTGAGTTGCGTTCGGTTCGTTTGTGTTGGCGGGCTCCCTGCTCGAGCGGTGAACCG
>JAKOGI010005212.1:0-15126 GCA_029747015.1 Carnegiea gigantea | reverse complement strand
AGATCTTGTAATTGAGATATCCTTCACGGAGCCACTCAATGACTTGACCTTGGGCTAATTCTCTTGTCTTAACCAAGGAATCACTCCAATTGGAAAAGACAGAGAACCTAGAACACCACTTGAATTAGCCAAATTCAAGATATAGAACTAGGAATTTTTTGAGACACAAATGAGAATCACTCTCAAAGGTGCTTGTATTACTTTGGAAATCTCTTACAATGCTTAATGATTAGCTTCACATGCCCCTCCCCTTTTATAGACTCAGCAAAAGACAATCAAAAGACTCAAATAACTCCTAACAATTAAAACTAGCTAATGAAAAGTCTAAGAAAAACGAAAAGACACATCATAAAAGGGGGTGGGGGAGGTTACAAGGAATATTCTAGGATTTTTGCAGCTGATTACATCAATCTAGAAGCATCTAAAACGTGCACAATATCAACCACACAAGTATATGTAACCGAAGACTCTTCATATTCCCAGCATTAATCCTTGCAACTGCCTCAATTTCAACAGAGCATAACTTCCAGAATACTCAGCCAAATCACGCGTTCTTGGGCTTGTTAGAAAGCCCTGGAAGTCTATTTTCCAGAATGGGCTCATTTGCTCAATTTGGAAAAGCGGTTTGAAAGTTATGGCCCAAACAATGCACCTATCTCAGACTGGACTGGATCAGCACAACGTATCTTTGAGTGATATTTTGCCCAATCAAATGATGTACAAATTAAATAAAATTGGGCTTATTTTAAAGCTGACATTCTTAAGCTTCAAAAAGCACATGGCCCCCTCAAGTTGTGGGTCCACTGAGCTTGTCCAAAATTCTTAGTGGTCACAAAAAAATCGCTTTTGTTTTGTTTTTTTTTTTTTTTTTCTTGGTGCTCTGCCAGAGGGATGAATTCGGCACCAAATTTCTAGCAAAGTTTAACCTCCTTTTGACCTCTCCATAGTGTCGCGAGTCTTTGAACTCACTTAAGAAGACCAAATAGGAACATTTCCATGCATGATCTTCTTTGACCCTTTTCTTCTTTGAAATTGGAGTTGAATAAAAATGATGCATATGGAAATATGCATCACAAGGACATCCCAGAAGACAAGAAGGTGAAGCTGATTGCTTTAAGGCTTCGTAAATATGCTTCTCTATGGTGGACTAACTTGTGTGCCAAAAGAGTAAGAGAAAGGCGGTCCAAAATCAGAACTTTGGAGAAGATGAAGTCAAAGCTCAAGGCTAGATTTCTTCCTTCTACCTATGTTCAAGATTGCTGCTCACAACTCCACCATTTGAACCAAGGTAATTTCAGTGTAGAAGAATGCACTCGTGAATTTGAAAAGCTTGTGATTAAGCGTGATTTGCAAGAGCCAGAAGAACAAACAATTGTTAGATACTTGGGAGGTCTTGATCCTAGGTATGCTAATGTTGTTGATTTGCAAGCTTACACTTCTTTTGATAAAGTATGTGTGCTAGCTCACAAGGTTGAGCAGCAAAAAAAGAGCAAACCGCCCTCACGGCATGAAAATCCAAATTCCTCACCATATGAACAAACCTTAAACAAGGGGAGTTCATCTTATGTCCCTCAACCCACGGCATCCCTTTCCCCTTCTCCACAAAAAACCAAACTCCACAAAAGGGCCTACCCCCACAACTCACACCAAAACCCCTTCCTAAAAACATCCCAATGTGTTTTAAGTGCCAAGGCTTTGGTCACTTAGCATCAGATTGTACAAACCGAAGGTATGTTACCTTGGCTGAATGGAAGGCAACTGAGGAGGTCGAAATAGAAGAGGAAAAGAAAGAGTATAAAGAAGATGATCTCGAGGAGATAGTGATTGAGGCGGATGAAGGTGAAATGCTCACCTTAGACACTTACCACCCACCAAAATACAAAGAGAATCGAAATATTCTTATGTACTGACTTTTGGTGAACCATCAACCTTTTCCCCCACTCCACCCACACCCAAAACACTCAAATAAACCTTCTGTCAATTCAATTCAGAATCATTCCTTACAGTTTCTAATCCTGAATTAAGAGCATGTGACAAAGTGGTTCCAATCATGTTCAAGGAGCCCCCCCTACGTCCACCATTCCAATCAACAAGGGGAAGGTAAAGAAGAAAGTCTCTAAGTTCAAAAGAGACTTGTTTATGAGGTTGATTTTATTTCAACCAGAATTGAAGCAAAAGAGGAGTTCATTACCTACTATGATTTGAGGGCAAATCATTTTTAACAAGGGGAGTATGATGGAAATCCCTCCATCCCTTTTGTTAAAAAAGAATCAAATCAAATTAGGTAATCTTATTATACTGGTTTAAGGATGAATAAATCATCCAAGTTTTGATTAAACATTGAAACTGCAGGGCAAGGGTTAAATCCATCAGCTAACCCGTTTTTGTGTGCTTAATTTCTCAAACATACTAAGGGTTTACATCTAATATTTTTTGATAGAATTGAAGATCAAGATGTTAGCTTTCCAACAAATCAAGTTTCATCTAATTTGGACTTCATTTGGTCGTTCAAATCAGCAATTAAACCCAAGGTGCCAAAACTGCCCAGCAGGGCCAGGATGAACCCGGTTTTGTTCTTTTTATTTCTTATGATATAGTTTAGCTTAAGTCTTGAATTTTTACATAATTTGGGTCCCCAAGATCTTAGATTTCATTTCCAATTGAAATTACCAGATTTGGAGTTCAATTGTTTAGTGAACTAAGCTAATTAGTAAACCTGTGCTGTTTTGGAGTCCAATCTGCACTGTTTGGGAAATCAGGATGATTCAAGAGGCAAACGACGTCCAATTGCTATGATTCAAAAAGGAGGGTAATCTAGACATCTTGAGGTTTCCAACCATGTAAGAAACGTAGCAATTAGTCATCATTTGAGGTGTGAAACATGCGTTGCAAGTGGAGGCAGAAACCGGCTGCTTGACACCCGGTTGCTTAGCCTGGTGGTTTTCCTCCTTCAAGGGGTTTGCTTAAGGTGGAAGGCTGCCAAGCAGGTCATTTTGAGCTGCTTGATTAAGCACCACTCAGTTACTTGAGAGAGAGACACGTGGAGCCAGTGAAACGCCACCATTTTACAAGCTCTCATTCGACCACTCAAGCATGACATGGCACACATGCAATTTTCAGTCCTTTTGAGGTGGCAGCCGTGCCCTCTTGCCTCCCTAGCTGGGAAATTGAGTCATCTACATTCCTTAAATGCAAAGGAAAAGGCTTAGGAAGATAAATTAAGTGCTTTGTAATATAAACTTTCAGCTTTAGTTTGTATTAGATTAAACCGTGTGCTAGGTAGTGATTAGCAAGCTTAAATGCCTTTCCTAGCTTAGAAGGAAAGCTCTTTTAGGGTATTTTGAAGGCTATATAAGGGCCTTAGTTGTTCATTGAGTAATATAAGTTTTGAGTATTAAAGTTGAGAGCAAAGACTTTGTGTCTTGTGATTTCTTAAACACTTAACTTGCTTATACTTAATTGTGGCCGATTAAGGTGGTGACCAAGTGAGTCTTGATCTTTGGTTAGGTGGTGAAGTCTAATCTAATCCAACGATTAAGTGGCCCAAGCTAAGTGATAGTGGTGTATCTTATCTAATTCACAAGGCTTAGAAAACTATCACCGATCATGAATTCACTTTTAAAGTTCATTGCAGTTAGCTTTGGGTTCCTTAAACCAAAGCTCTCCTTTTTCATGTTCTAATCAGTGAACTTCATTCCCCCATCTCCTTTTTGTTTTCATATTCATTTCAAGCTTAATCAAGGCCAAGAATTCTTGCTTTGATTCAGTTTTGAGCCCAAACATAAAAGCCATCTCAAAAACCATGAAAATCACAAACTAGGCGTGCTTAGGCAGCAAGTTGGCACGGTGCCCCCGTGCCTTGAAGCACGACCGTGCCACCCCTGGTTCGTGAGTTTCCCACTTGTTTTGGTTGTGTTCCTGTTGTAAGTTAGCTTGGGTTGTTCCTACCCTTGAGACTTACATCAAGTTCGGAATGGAGAAGGGTGGTGAGGAAGACATCCATGCTAGGAGTGTCTTGGGGCTTTCTTTGAGAGGTAGCCATAGACGCCTCAAGAGGACATGAGAAGCATCCATGGGCATAATATCACACCAAATTTCATCTTTGTAACTCTTGCCAATAGAAAAACTAAGCAAACATCGAGAAGAGATTTGCAAGCCTTTACCTTAATTGAGCCATTGGATGGTGTAAGGGCTTAGGTGTGGTGAAACTGAAAGCTTTAATTTCACAAGATGATGGAGGTCCATCCCCTAACATGATCCATGGCCATCAAGGGAGCCCAAAAGGTCCAAACCTCATGTCCAAGATGCAAGAAATCAACCTAAGGGAACAAGGAAATTATTTCCTCAAAACTGGAATTTCAAGCGGGCACAAACCCGGTTTTGTACACGTTATTTCCTAAACTTCCCAAGGCTAAAATGGGGTTGCAGGAAGCCTAAGTTTAAGTTCAAGATGTGCTCTTTCCATCAAGGCCTCTTGCAAGTCATTTGGAGTTCATTTGATACCTCAAAACCTCAAGCAAAGTCAATCACTACATCCTGGTGCTGAACTGGGCAGGGCTGAAACAAGAGGTTGTTTGGTGGCCCATTTCTCCTCTATTTGGGTTGAAACTTTTATGGTTTGAAAGTACTTTAAAAATATTATCAAGTGACCATAAAAAACCTCAGTCAAATTACACTCATGAGGAGCTATTAACCACCAAAACAAGGGAAGAAACACCCTTTTAACCGGGTAATGGGGCAGCCGGGTACAAGAGAGAAGAGTGAGGTGTTTTATTGCTCTAACCCATGCTTAGCCACTTGCAAGAGTCATCATGAAGGGTACTTAGCTACTAAAAAGCTTCCATTCACCCCTAGGCCGACACATCATCCTCAAGATTAGCATTGAAGAGGTGTCAAGTGGAGGATGCATCTACCCTTTTTTGTTTTGATATGATCTATGTATTTTTGCCTAGTTTAGCTTATAGTGCAACATAGGGCCTATGATTTGTACTTGGAACTTTTGTATTAATACCCCCACAAGCCCCTTGGCCGGCCACTCAAGCTTGTTTATTGAATGATAGTTGAGCTTTGCTCCTTTGAATCCTCAAACTCTCTTCTAGCTTATCTCATCTTTTGGCCAAGTTGAGTGGTGATCTAGTAAGAGTCTTAACTTCCTTCTTGGGGGTGTTTCTGTATCCAAGAGGTTGTTAAGGGCCCTAACATCAAACCTTGGTGGTGTTTCTGTATCCAAGGTAGGTGTTAGTTCCGATTCTATCCTTCCCAACTCAAGGTGAGTTTGTGAATTCAAAGTTGCCTTGTTGTTACCTCCCATTGCTTTCATCCCCCCCTCGTTCCTATCCTCTTGGGTTTTCCTTGAGGATACATCATATTTGGTATCAGAGCTAAGGCTTCCCTAGGCCCAAGCTTGCTACCCAGCACCCTTCCAAACACCCCAAACACATTCTGATGCATATTTCCATATGCATCATTTTTATTCAAGACCAATTTCAAAGAAGAAAAGGGTCAAAGAAGATCATGCTTGGAAGTGTGCTTATTTGGTCTTATTAAGTGAGTTCAAAGACTCACGACACTATGAAGAGGTCAAAAAGAGGTTAAGCTTTGTTAGAAATTTGGCGCTGAATTCATCCCTGCGGAACCCGATTTTTTGTGACCACTTTTGGACAAGCTCAAGTGGACCCACAACTTGAGGCTCCACATGGTTTTGAACTTTAAGATTTCAGCTTTCAAATAAGCCTAAGTTTTTTTAATTTGGACATCATTTGGTTGGGCAAAATATCACTCAAAGATACGTTGTGCTGATCCAGTCCAGTCTGAGATAGGTGCATTGTTTGGCCCATAACTTTCAAACCGCTTATCCAAATTGAGCAATTGAGCCCATTCTGGAAAATATACTTCCAGGGCTTTCTAACAAGCCCAAGAACGCGTGATTTGGCCGAGTATTCTGGAAGTTATGCTCTGTGGAAGTTGAGGCAGTTGCAAGGATTAATGCTGGGAATATGAAGAGTCTTAGGTTACATATATTTGTGTGGCTGATATTGTGCACGTTTTAGATGCTTCTAGATTGATGTAATCAGCTGCAAAAATACTAGAATATTCCTTGTAACCTCCCCCACCCCCTTTTTGTGTGGTCTTTTCATTTTTCTAAGGACGTGTCATTAGTCGTTTTTAATTGGTTAGAGTTATTTGAGTCTTTTGATTGTATTTGCTGAGTCATAAAAGGGAGAGGGCATTGTGAAAGCTAATCATTCAGCATGTAAGAGATTTTCCAAAAGTAATACAGAGCACTTGAGAGTGATTTCTCATTTGTGTCTCAAAATTCCTAGTTCTATATCTTGAATTTGGCTCCTTCAAGTGGTGTTCTAGGTTCTCTTCCTTTCCTAATTGGAGTGATTCCTTGGTTAAGACAAGAGAATTAGCCCAAGATCAAGTCATTAAGTGGCTCCGTGAAGGATTATCTTAATTACAAGGTCTTGTTTATTCTTGTTCTTTTTGTTATTATTCTTCAAACCATCTCAAACTATCTTCCACCATATTCACTTTTCTTTGGTTGATTCTTGTTTAGTTTGAGTTTGAGTTGATTTGGTTCACTTACCACCCACCTCTACATCACATTCCCCCTCAAAAACACCAAACCGTGCTCCACGGTTTTTTCACCATCCAGAAAATCGGCACGGTCAGCCCGTGCCAAAGAGCACGATCGTGCCACCCTCACATTCCAGCCACACTTCCTTCTCCATCCACACCCAGTACTTCAGCACGGCCACCCCGTGCCATGTCGCACGACCATGCCACCCCTTTCCCAGCCACATCTCAACTTCGCTCCCGTCCAGAACCAGAGCACGGCCACCCCGTGCCTAACAGCACGCCCGTGCCACATTCAGGCCGTGAGGTTTCCCCTTGTTTCAACACAAGCACTACTAGCATGACCGTGGAGGAAAAGTTTGAGGCTCTCATGAGGAATTATGAGGCCTTGAAGCTACAGAATGAAGAGATCAAAGGTCAGAACGAGTATTTGAGGCGACAACTTGGAGACTCCTTGAAGCAAAAACGAAAGGAGATTAGAAGTTCCCGATCCTCTAACTCTTCCGACTCCGAGCCGGAAGCAAGAGAAGCCCCACACTTGAGCTCGTCAAGTGAAGAGGAGGCTTATAGAAGATCAAGAAGAGGAAGGCGGACAACCTCTCACCAAGGAGACATTCGAGTGGAGATTCCAGAATTTGAAGGGAAGCTAGACCCCGATGAGTTCTTGGAATGGATGCAAACCGTTGAGAGAATCTTTGACTACAAAGAGATTTCCGAGGGAAATAAGGTAAAACTTGTGGCCCTTAAACTTCGTAAATATGCTTCTCTTTGGTGGTCCAACCTTTGTGCTAAGAGAGTTAGGCAAGGGGAGGGAAAGATTCGAACATGGGAAAAGATGAAAACCAAACTCAAAGCCCGTTTCCTACCCCTATCTTACCTACAAGACAATTATTCCCAACTTCACAATCTCACCCAGGGGAACTTGAGTGTTGAGGAGTACACTAGGGAATTTGAGAAGTTGTTAATCAAGTGTGACTTGAGAGAGCCCGAAGAGCAAACCATAGTGAGATATTTGGGTGGGTTAGATCCTAGGTATGCCCATGTGGTGGAATTGCAACAATACACCACTTTTGATGAGGTGTGTGTCTTAGCCCACAAAGTTGAGCAACAAAGGAAATCCAAGCTCTACAAAAGAGAACCTCCCAAACCCTTTCCCAAGAGCCAACCTTTCAACAAGGGGAGCTCTTATCCACCTCCCAAACCCACGGTTACTACACCCTCACCTCCACAAAAGAACCAAGCCCCACAAAAGACTCCACCCTTCCCAAAACCGTCCCAACCCTAAGCCAAATGACCAAAGGAGATGTTTCAAGTGTCAAGGTCTTGGGCACATTGCTTCGGAGTGTCCAAATAGGAGAGTTATCACCTTGGCCGAGTGGGATGAGAGAAGAGAAGAAGAGGGAGAAGAGGAGGAAGAAAGAGAAGGGGTGTATTACATGGAGGAACGAGAAGAAGTGATTGAGGAAGCGGATGAAGGAGAGTTACTTGTATTGAGGAGAGCTTTGAGTACCAAAAGAGGAGAGCATGAAGAACAAAGGGAGAACATTTTCCATACATGTTGCACCATTCAAAGCAAAGTGTGTTCCCTCATCATTGATGGTGGGAGTTGTGCAAATGTGGCTTCCGTGACTATGGTGGAGAAGCTTGGCCTTCAAGCTTCGGCTCATCCTCACCCTACAACATTCAATGGCTAAATCAAGGTAAGGGGTTGCAAGTTAATTCAAGATGCTTGATTTCATTCTCAATTGGGAAGCACTATCATGATGAATTGTGGTGTGATATCATCCCCATGGATGCATGTCACCTTTTGTTGGGGAGGCCTTGGTTGTTTGATCGGAAGGTCATACATGATGGCTATCTAAACACCTACACCTTCCACAAAGATGGGAAAAAGATCACCCTTGCCCATTAAGCCCTTCCCAACTCCACAAAAGTAAGCCCCAACCAAGCCATGACCATTCGGACATGCTTCTAGCCGTAAGTGAGCCTCTCCTTAAGGCTTCTCACCATGAATTCAAGGCCTTCAAGAAGTGGATCCTAGCCACCCTTGAAGAATTCGAAACCTCCACTCCATCACACCCCCTAGCCCTTTCCCTCCTTGAACACTTTAGCCATGTCTTTCCCGAGGAAAAACCTCCCGGCTTACCACCACAAAGAACCATCCAACACCACATAGACCTCATACCCGGTTCCATTCTCCCAAACAAACCGGCTTATCGGACAAACCCCAAAGAAACCATGGAAATCCAAAGGCAAGTTGATGAGCTTATGGATAAGGGGTTGATTAGAGAGAGCTTGAGCCATTGTGCGGTTCCGGCCCTCCTTGTGCCAAAGAAAGATGGGAGCATGCGTATGTGTGTTGATAGTCGAGCAATCAACAAGATAACCATCAAGTATAGATATCCAATTCCCCGCCTTGAGGATATACTTGATGAGTTATATGGTTCTAGTGTGTTCTCTAAGGTGGATTTGAGAAGTGGTTTGATGTATGTGTGGGTGGTAAGTGAACCAAATCAACTCAAACTCAAACTAAACAAGAATCAACCAAAGAAAAGTGAATATGGTGGAAGATAGTTTGAGATGTTTTGAAGAATAATAACAAAAAGAACAAGGATAAACAAGACCTTGTAATTAAGATAATCCTTCACGGAGCCACTCAATGACTTGATCTTGGGCTAATTCTCTTGTCTTAAACAAGGAATCACTCCAATTGGAAAAGGAAGAGAACCTAGAACACCACTTGAATGAGCCAAATTCAAGATATAGAACTAGGAATTTTGAGACACAAAATGAGAATCACTCTCAAAGGTGCTTGTATTACTTTGGAAATCTCTTACAATGCTGAATGATTAGCTTCACATGCCCCTCCCCTTTATAGACTCAGCAAAAGACAATCAAAAGACTCAAATAACTCCTAACAATTAAAACTAGCTAATGAAAAGTCTAAGAAAAATGAAAAGACACATCATAAAAGGGGGTGGGGGAGGTTACAGGGAATATTCTAGGATTTTTGCAGCTGATTACAACAATCTAGAAGCATCTAAAACGTGCACAATATCAGCCACACAAATATATGTAACCTAAGACTCTTCATATTCCCAGCATTAATCCTTGCAACTGCCTCAATTTCAACAGAGCATAACTTCCAAAATACTCGGCCAAATCACGCGTTCTTGGGCTTGTTAGAAAGCCCTGGAAGTCTATTTTCCAGAATGGGCTCATTTTCTCAATTTGGATAAGCGGTTTGAAAGTTATGGCCCAAACAATGAACCTATCTCAGACTGGACTGGATCAGCACAACGTATCTTTGAGTGATATTTTGCCCAATCAAATGATGTCCAAATTAAATAAAATTGGGCTTATTTTAAAGATGACATCTTAAGCTTCAAAACCATGTGGAGCCTCAAGTTGTGGGTCCACGTTAGGTAGGCCAAAAGTGCACACAAAAATCGGGAAATTTCTGGATGAAGGCGGCACTACCTCTTCGGGCATGAACGCCAATTTCCGGCAAAGTTTGGCAACTTCCTTGACCTCTTGAAGCTTGAGTGATTCCTCCTTGGGCTGAGCTTGATGGTCCTTGGGCTTCTCACGATGGTCTCCATCATTCCCCCCGGGTAAGTGAAAGTTTGCCCTCAAACTAGGAAGGGGTTCATCATCGAAATAGGGGCTAAGATCGGAGACATTGAAGGTAGCCGAAACTCCATAATCTCCAGGTAGATCAACATTGTATGCATTGGGCCCAACCTTCTCAAGGATTTCAAATGGACCATCGGAACGCGGCATCAACTTAGATTTTCTCTTTGAAGGAAAACGCTCCTTCCTCATGTGAATCCATACCAAATCTCCTGGTTGAAAATGTACCTCCTTGCGATGCTTGTTGCCGCTTTGCATGGCTCTTTCATTAGCCTTGGCAATGTTATCTCTAACTCTTGCATGAAGATCTTGGATCTCCTTGGCTCTTTTTTCAGCTTCCCAACTAAATTTTGTGGGAGTTGGAATGGGAACAAGATCCAAGGGACTCTTGGGATTGTAGCCATACACAACTTGAAATGGAGAGAGTTGGGTCGACTTACTAGCCACTCGATTGAATGCAAACTCGGCATGTGGTAGCAACTCATCCCAATTCTTCAAATGCTTCTTCACTAGGACTCGAAGTAAGGTACCCAAAGTTCTATTAGTGACTTCAGTTTGGCCATCAGTTTGGGGATGACAAGTAGTGCTAAACTTGAGTTGAGTACCCAATTTGCGCCATAGAGTTAGCCAAAAATGACTAAAAACTTGGAGTCCCGATCAGATACCATGCTCTTTGGAATGCCATGTAGTCTCACAATCTCCTTGAAGTAAAGATTAGCCACTTGAGTAGCATCATTAGTGGTGTGGCAAGGGATGAAGTGCGCCATCTTGGAGAATCGATCCACAACCACCATAATGGAGTCTTTGTTCCTTTGGGTTCTAGGAAAACCCGTGATAAAATCCAGGCTAATATCTTCCCAAGGGGCTTGAGGAATGGGGAGTGGAGAATACAATCCTTGGGGCAAAGAATGGCTCTTAGCCATTTGACAAGTAGAACATCTTTTGATGAAAAGCTCTACATCTCTTGACATCTTAGGCCAATAGTAGTGTTCCTTCAACATTGATCTAGTCTTCTCGACACCAAAATGGCCAGCTAGGGCTCCTCCATGTAGCTCTTGGATAAGTAGTTCACGAAATCCACATTGAGGGATACAAAGGCGTGAACCTTTGAATAGGAACCCATCTTCTAAGTGGAACAACCCATGGGGGTGTTTAAGACACTTCTCAAAAATGTCCTTGAAATCATCATCTGTTGGGTACAAATCTTTAACAACTTCAAACCCAAGTACTTTAGTACTCAAAGTGGAGAGTAATAAGTACCTTCTTGACAATGCATCAGCTCCTTTGTTGAGAGTACCCGCCTTATGTTGGATAGGGAAGTGGAAGGACTGAAGATACTCTACCCATTTAGCATGTCTAGGGTTGAGCTTGTGTTGTCCTTGGATGTATTTGAGAGCTTCATGGTCAGAATGAAGGATGAATTCACCTCCAACTAAGTAATGACGCCAATGCTCCAATGCTCTAATGATTGTATAAAACTCCTTGTCATAGGTGGAGTACTTCTTCTTGGCATCGTTGAGCTTCTCACTGAAAAAGGCAATGGGTCTCTTCTCTTGAGATAGGACAGCTCCAATTCCTAACCCGGATGCATCACACTCTACTTCAAAGACTTTGGTAAAGTCGGGCAAGGCTAGAATGGGGGAACTAGTGAGCTTCTTCTTGATCTCTTCAAAGGCTTGTTGGGCTTGCTCATTCCATAAAAACTCTTTGCCTTTAATTACCTCGGTCATAGGAGCCATAATTGTGCTGAAATTTCTAATGAACCTCCGGTAAAATGAGGCTAGGCCATGAAAACTCTTTACTTGAGTGATGGATGTAGGAGTTGGCCACTCTTGAATAGCCTTGATCTTGCTTTCATCAACTTGGAGGCCTTGGGCGGAAACAATGAAACCCAAGAATAACACTTGAGGAGTGAAGAAAAAGCATTTCTCCATATTGCCATAAAGTTGTTCTTGAGAAAGAATCTCCAAAACTTGTTGCAAATGCTTGGCATGCTCCTCCTCGGTCTTGCTATAGACCAAGATATCATCAAAGAAAACGACAACACAAGTTCCAATGAGGGGCTTGAGAACTTGGTTCATGAGTCTCATAAAAGTGCTCGGGGCATTAGTAAGCCCGAATGGCATTACAAGCCACTCATATAAACCTCCTTTAGTCTTAAAGGCGGTTTTTCATTCATCACCTTCAAAAATACGAATCTGATAATAGCCACTTCTAAGATCAATCTTAGAAAAGATAGCGGCTCCATGTAATTCATCCAATAGATCTTCCAATCGGGGAATAGGAAACCGGTACTTGATAGTGATCTTGTTTATTGCCGGGCTATCAACACACATACGCATGCTACCATCCTTCTTAGGAACAAGGAGGGCGGGCACGGCACATGGGCTTAGACTTTCCCGAATTAAACCCTTGGACAAGAGATCATCCACTTGTCTTTGGACTTCTTGAGCTTCGCTTGGAGACATCCGGTATGCCGGCTTGTTTGGAAGTACGGATCTGGGAACGAGGTCTATCTTGTGTTGGATAGATCTTGGAGGGGGAAGGCCATGTGGAATTTCTTGTGGAAAAACATGGTGATAGGCTTGTAGAAGAGGGGGGAGTAGTGGATGTGAGGGAGATGATGGCTTAGACTCTTCTTGTAAAAGGATCAAGTCTTTAAAAGACTCATACTCATGGTGCTCAGATTTGAGAAGAGTAGTAAAGAAGACTTCCAAATGAGGATTGTCTTTTGGCTTAGAGGGGGAAGGACTTTTGAGAGGGGTAAGAGTGATTTTCTTACGGTCCTTGAGAAAAGAGTAAGTGTTCATTCGGCCATCATGGATGACACTTCTATCAAAAAGCCATGGTCTACCCAATAATATATGGCAAGCATCCATGGGGACTATATCACCCCAAATCTCATCTTTATAGTTTTTCCCAATTGAAAAAGAAACAAGACAACGGTGAGTAATTTGCAAACCTTTGCCTTGATTCAACCATTGTATGGTGTAGGGATTTGGACGAGGAGAGACTTGCCGCTTGAGTTTGTCCACCATAGTCTTTGAGGCAACGTTAGCACAACTACCTCCATCAATGATAAGGGAACAAACCTTGTCTCCTACGGTACACCTGGTGTGAAAAATGGCTTCTCTTTGCTCCATGTCCTTTTGAGTGCCAATTCCACTCAAGGCCCGGCGGATAACAAGCAACTCTCCTTCATCGGGGCCTTCCTCAACTTCTTCCAAACTTACTTCTTCAAAGTGCTCTCCTTCTTCTTCATCATAGGCATGTTCATCACATGCTTCTTGGTACTCCGCTAGGGAAACAATCCTCCTGTTTGGACACTCAGATGCATAGTGTCCCATGCCTTGACACCGAAAGAAACGAACCTTGTCCTTTGATTTGGGCTCTTGTGTGGAGGGTTTTGGAGGGGTTGGAGTGGTGTTTTTGGTTTGTGGAGGGTGGGGGATTTTGTGGACGAGGAGGGTAGTACGGAGGCTTTTGTGTGGGGTAAGGACGAGAGAGAGGCTTGGAAAGGACACTCTTTCCCTTTGATTTCTTTTGTTGCTCTAACTTGTAGGCTAGAGAACTCAAGTCATCTAGGGATGAATAGGGTTGCAACTCAATTACATGAGCAATGGACTCATCAAGACCGGTCAAGTATCTTACCAAGGTTTGTGAGTCGTCTTCTCTCAAATCGCATTTGAGTAGGAGTTGTTCAAAATCCCGAGTGTATTCTTCCACACTCTTGGATCCTTGCTTGAGTCGATGGAGCTTGAGATAATTGTCTTGCACATAGTGAGAGGGAAGAAACTTGGCCTTGAGTTTTTCTTTCATTTTGGCCCAAGGTCTGATTTTCCCTTTCCCGTTTCTTGCTCTTTTCGCTCCAAGGTTAGCCCACCAGATTGAAGCATATTTTCTGAGTTTAAGGGCTACAAGCTTTACCTTCTTATCTTCCGGGATGTCCTCATATTCAAAGATCCTCTCAATGGTGTGCAACCAATTGAGAAATAAGTCCGGATCAAGTTGGCCTTCAAATTCGGGGATGTCAATTCGGACACCACCAATATTTCCTCCTTGCCTTCGTCTCCTTGGGGGTTCCTCATCACTTGAATGGGCATGGGAGTGATGGACTTCCTCTTCAGATTCAACCACCGGTTCATGAGGATGAGAGGGAGTGGGGCTATGAACCCACATTCTTTTCTCCTCCAAAAGTTGCCCAAGTTGAGTTCGAAGATAAGTGAGTTGTGCTTCTAACTCTTCCACACGTGCTTGGTCGCTTCTTGTGGACTTTGTAGCCATGTTGGAGATGCGTTGAAGGAAGAATATGCAGCAGGGAAAGTGGCACGGTCGTGCAAGGGGGCACGGTCAGGCCGTGCTATGCTTCGGCTGAAGAAAATACAGAAAAGTAGAGTGGCACGGTCGTGCTTTGCGGCACGGGGGCACCGTGCTTCGTCTCGACTTGAAGATTTCTGGAAAATAATATGGCACGGTCGTGTGTGGTGGCACGGGGGCACCGTGCTGCTTATCTGGTCTTCGAGACTCGGATTGCCGGTTTGTGCCTCTTTTTGTTTTTTTGTATTTTGGCTTTTTGGGATGTGTTTGGGTATGATGTGGGTCACTTTAAAAGCCTTGGCTCTGATACCAATTGATGTAGATGTGGGTGGTAAGTGAACCAAATCAACTCAAACTCAAACTAAACAAGAATCAACCAAAGAAAAGGGAATATGGTGGAAGATAGTTTGAGATGGTTTGAAGAATAATAACAAAAAGAACAAGGATAAACAAGACCTTGTAATTAAGATAATCCTTCACGGAGCCACTCAATAACTTGATCTTGGGCTAATTCTCTTGTCTTAACCAAGGAATCACTCCAATTGGAAAAGGAAGAGAACCTAGAACACCCCTTGAATGAGCCAAATTCAAGAT
>JAKOGI010005211.1:7500-15135 GCA_029747015.1 Carnegiea gigantea | reverse complement strand
GGGCCGCCTTGAAGTACAATTCCTCCCGAGCGGCGGGTTAAATCCTTGGCAGACGACTTAAATCCGCGACGGGGTATTGTAAGTGGCAGAGTGGCCTTGCTGCCACGATCCACTGAGATTCAGCCCTATTCGCTTCGATTCGTCCCCCCCCCTCCCGAGTCTACTCCTCAACTCAACTCCCCCCGCTCCCGGGAGGTTTGCGACCGGGGCCGGGACGGCGGGAGAATACGCCAAGTCATGATCGGAGTGCCGAGTCCCGAGGAAGTTGTGCTCGGTGCCGCAGCCCGAGGGAAATAGCGCAGGCCACCATGGCGGAAAAACATTCCAAGTCATGGGAGGGCCGAGCCCCCGAGGGAAAAACGTTCGAAGTCACGGAGCCTCCCCGGCCCGGGTTCAATTCTCCTGAAGGTCATGGGCGAGCCTAAGTCCCGAGGGGAAAAAAAAAAGACTCCAAGTCACGGCGGGGGTAGGCGGCGAGGCGACGGAACGCCCCCAAGACGGCCCCGGTGCGAAGCCCGAGGCATGCCCCCGAAACGGCCCCGGTGCATGGCCAGGGCAAGCCCCGGAACGGCCCCGCAGCAAGGCCAGGTCATGCCCCCGGGTCCCGAGGAAGGCCCCCGAGACGGCGCCGGTGCATGGCCAAGGCATGCCCCCGGGTCCCGAGGAACGCCCCCAGGCGGCCCCGGTGCACGCCCGAGGCGTGCCCCCGCGTCCCGAGGAACGCCCCCAGAACGGCCCCGGGCCATGCCCAAGGCGTGCCCCCCGGGTCCCGAGGAAGGCCCCCGGTGCATGGCCAAGGCAGGCCCCCGAGTCCCGCGCCTCGCCCCGGTGCACGGCCAAGGCATGGCCCCGAGTCCCGCACCGCGCCCCGGAACGGCCCCGGTGCACGGCCAAGGCGTGCCCCCGAGTCCCGCACCGCGCCCCGGAACGGCCCCGGTGCACGCCCAAGGCGTGCCCCCGAGTCCCGGGGAACTCCCTCAGAACGGCCCCGGTGCATGGCCCCGCGTCCCGCACATCGCCCCGAAACGGCCCCGGTGCATGGCCAAGGCATGCCCCCGAGTCCCGAGGAAGGCCCCCAAAACGACCCCGGTGGATGGCCGAGGCATGCCCCCGGGTCCCAAGGACCGGCCCCGGGGCATGCCCCCGAGAGCGTCAACGCACGCTGCCGGACGCCCACGGCAGCATCCCGGCATGTCGGGCAGCGTCCGGGCATGCTGTCGCTTGCAGCCGGGGGGTGCTGGATGCTGGCCGCAGGCTGTGAACGCTGGCCGCAGCCCTGTGAACGCTGGCCGCTTGTCCTGAACGCTGGCCGCCGCCTGTGAACGCTGGCCGCTTGTCCTGAACGCTGGCCGCAGCCTGTGAACGCTGGCCGCAGGCTGTGAACGCTGGCCGCTTGTCCTAAACGCTGGCCGCAGCCTGTGAACGCTGGCCGCTTGTCCTGAACGCCGGCCGCAGCCTGTGAACGCTGGCCGCAGCCTGTGAACGCTGGCCGCTTGTCCTGAACGCTGCCCGCAGGCTGTGAACGCTGGCCGCTTGTCATGAACGCTGGCCGCAGCCTGTGAACGCTGGCCGCTTGTCCTGAACGCTGGCCGCAGCCTGTGAACGCTGGCCGCAGCCTGTGAACGCTGGCCGCTTGTCCTGACCGCTGGCCGCGGCCTGTGAACGCTGGCCGCTTGTCCTGAACGCTGGCCGCAGCCTGTCAACGCTGGCCGCAGCCTGTGAACGCTGGCCGCTTGTCCTGAACGCTGGCCGCAGCCTGTGAACGCTGGCCGCTTGTCCTGAACGCTGGCCGCAGCCTTTGAACGCTGGCCGCAGGTCCTGAACGCTGGCCGCAGCCTGTGAACGCTGGCCGCAGGCTGTGAACGCTGGCCGAAGCCCTGTGAACGCTGGCCGCTTGTCCTGAACGCTGGCCGCAGCCTGTGAACGCTGGCCGCAGGCTGTGACCGCTGGCCGCTTGTCCTGAACGCTGGCCGCAGCCTGTGAACGCTGGCCGCAGGTCCTGAACGCTGGCCGCAGCCTGTGAACGCTGGCCGGTTGTCCTGAACGCTGGCCGCTTGTCCTGAACGCTGGCCGCAGCCTGTGAACGCTGGCCGCTTGTCCTGAACGCTGGCCGCAGCCTGTGAACGCTGGCCGCTTGTCCTGAACGCTGGCCGCAGCCTGTGAACGCTGGACGCAGGCTGTGAACGCTGGCCGCTTGTCCTGAACGCTGGCCGCAGCCTGTGAACGCTGGCCGCAGCCTGTGAACGCTGGCCCCTTGTCCTGAACGCTGGCCGCAGCCTGTGAACGCTGGCCGCTTGTCCTGAACGCTGGCCGCAGGCTGTGAACGCTGGCCGCTTGTCCTGAACGCTGGCCGCAGGCTGTGAACGTTGGGCGCTTGTCCTGAACGCTGGCCGCAGCCTGTGAACGCTGGCCGCAGGCTGTGAACGCTGGCCGCTTGTCCTGAACGCTGGCCGCAGCCTGTGAACGCTGGCCGCTTGTCCTGAACGCTGGCCGCAGCCTGTGAACGCTGGCCGCATGCTGTGAACGCTGGCCGCTTGTCCTGAACGCTGGCCGCAGCCTGTGAACGCTGGCCGCTTGTCCTGAACGCTGGCCGCAGCCTGTGAGCGCTGGCCGCAGGCTGTGAACGCTGGCCGCTTGTCCTGAACGCTGGCCGCTTGTCCTGAACGATGGCCGCAGCCTGTGAACGCTGGCCGCTTGTCCTGAACGCTGGCCGCAGCCTGTGAACGCTGGCCGCAGGCTGTGAACTCTGGCCGCTTGTCCTGAACGCTGGCCGCTTGTCCTGAACGCTGGCCGCAGCCTGTGAACGCTGGCCGCTTGTCCTGAACGCTGGCCGCAGCCTCTGAACGCTGGCCGCAGCCTGTGACCGCTGGCCGCCTGTCCTGAACGCTGGCCGCAGCCTGTGAACGCTGGCCGCTTGTCCTGAACGCTGGCCGCAGCCTGTGAACGCTGGCCGCTGTCCTGTGAACGCTGGCCGCTGTCCTGTGAACGCTGGCCGCAGGCCGTGACCTGTCCCAGCTGAGTATGAAAAATCGGCACGGTTGATGTCCACTCCGGGCACGGCCACCAAACCTCCTGAAGCTCTCTAGGGGGATGGTCCGGGCGGAGTATGAAAACTAGGCACGGTTGATGTCCACTCCGGGCACGGCCACCAAACCTCCTGAAGCTCTCTAGGGGGATGGCCCGGGCGGAGTATGAAAAATCGGCACGGTTGATGGCCACTCCGGGCACGGCCACGAAAGCTCGTTGTGCTCTTTAGGGGGAAGGGGATTGAGCTAGTGCCCCGCCCCGTCCGCGACCCGAGCAGGATGAACGATGGGGAGTGACACCCCGCCCCCGGCCCCGGGACCCCCCCGCGCGCATTATAATCTTTGACAGGGCGCAGGGCGCAGGGACGCAGGGGCGCGGGGGCGGACTTGACGGACTTGAGCGGACCTTGGGCGGACTGGGCGAAGGAAGGGTCGAGAGCTAGGCACCGTGGCGTGCCGCGTGCCCCCATATTGGTGCCCCAAGTCCCGAACGTCGATGCCAAGGCATGCCCCCGAGTCCCGGGGAGCGGCCCCGTGCACGGCCGAGGCCTGCCCCCGCGTCCCGCACATCGGCCCCGTGGCATGCCCCCGTGCATCGCCTCTAGAACGCCCCCGAAGCAAGGCCAAGGCATGCCCCCCGAGCCCCGCCCATCGCCCCGTGGCAAGGCCAAGGCATGCCCCCGAGTCCCGCCCATCGCCCCGGGCCGTGCCCCCGGGTCCCGAGGAACGCCCCCAAACGGCCCCGGAGCATGCCCAAGGCGTGCCCCCGCGTCCCGAGGATCGGCCCCGGTCCATGCCCAAGGCGTGCCCCCCGGGTCCCGAGGAAGGCCCCCGGAACGGCCCCGGTGCATGGCCACGGCATGCCCCCGAGTCCCGCACCTCGCCCCGCGGCGTGCCCCCGAGTCCCGAGGAACGCCCCGGTGCATGCCCAAGGCATGGCCCCGAGTCCCGCACGTCGCCCCGGAACGGCCCCGGGCCGCGGCCAAGGCATGGCCCCGAGTCCCGGGGAACGCCCTCAGAACGGCCCCGGTGCATGGCCCCGCGTCCCGCACATCGCCCCGACACGGCCCCGGTGCATGCCCAAGGCATGCCCCTGAGTCCCGAGGAAGGCCCCCACAACGGCCCCGGTGCATGGCCGAGGCATGCCCCCGGGTCCCGAGGACCGGCCCCGGGGGGCCCCGGGGCATGCCCCCGGGTCCCGAGGGTCGGCCCCGGGGCATGCCCCCGAGAGCGTCCACGCACGCTGCCGTACGCCCACGGCAGCATCCATGCATGCCGGGCAGCGTCCGGGCATGCTGTCGCTGGGTGCCGGGGGCTGCCGGGGGGTGCTGGATGCTGGCCGCAGGCTGTGAAAGCTGGCCGCAGCCCTGTGAACGCTGGCCGCTTGTCCTGGACGCTGGCCGCAGCCTGTGAACGCTGGCCGCTTGTCCTGGACGCTGGCCGCAGGCTGGGAACGCTGGCCGCTTGTCCTGAACGCTGGCCGCAGCCTGTGAACGCTGCCCGCTTGTCCTGAACGCTGGCCGCAGCCTGTGAACGCTGGCCGCTTGTCCTGAACGCTGGCCGCAGCCTGTGAACGCTGGCCGCAGCCTGTGAACGATGGCCGCTTGTCCTGAACGCTGGCCGCAGCCTGTGAACGCTGGCCGCTTGTCCTGAACGCTGGCCGCAGCCTGTGAACGCTGGCCGCAAGCCTGTGAACGCTGGCCGCTTGTCCTGAACGCTGGCCGCAGCCTGTGAACGCTGGCCGCTTGTCCTGAACGCTGGCCGCAGCCTGTGAACGCTGGCCGCTTGTCCTGAACGCTTGCCGCAGCCTGTGAACGCTGGCCGCTTGTCCTGAACGCTGGCCGCAGGCTGTGAACGCTGGCCGCCGGCTGTGAACGCTGGCCGCAGCCCTGTGAACGCTGGCCGCTTGTCCTGGACGCTGGCCGCAGGCTGTGAACGCTGGCCGCAGCCCTGTGAACGCTGGCCGCAGCTCCTGAACGCTGGCCGCAGCCTGTGAACGCTGGCCGCTTGTCCCGGACGCTGGGCGCAGCCCCTGGACGCTGGGCGCAGCCCCTGGACGCTGGCCGCAGGGCCCTGAACGCTGGCCGCAGCCCCGCGAACGCCCGAAAGCCGTCCCGAGAAAAAATCCCCGTATTTTGTCGTGCGTTTTTCCCCAAATTTTGTCCACCCCTTCCCCACGATTTTTAGAGGATTTACAAGCTTTGTCCCGCATTTTTCTGATTTTTCTCCGATTGTTAGGATTTTTTTTCGTTTTCGACTTTAAAAAATCATAAAAAATAGCTCGGGTGTCCGAAAAATTCCGAAAAAATATTTTTTAGTAATTTCACATCATGATCTTTCCAATGGTACAATTGGTTGCTGCTGAAACATTCTAAATCTTCAAAAAACCCCAGTATGATTTTTCGTCACAGTTGATGTCTACTGGGGGCAGAGCCAGTAGAGTTATAAGAGCTCTTTATAGGGGAGGTGCGTGGCAAGCAGCTGGGGCAGCAGCAGGGTCAGCGGCAGCCATCGCCCATGCATGGCATGGCATGGCATGATGTCAAAGGCCTTGTTGCCATGGCTTCCTTGCACCGAACTTTGGCGGGCGGATGAGGGACCACCCCGGGGGTCGGGTTTTGCCTCGGGAAGCGTGACTAGCATGAAAATTGTTGGATATCGAGCGATGGAGTGCGGGAATCGTTGCTATGCTAGTTCCTACCTTCCGAGGCACCGGTGGTGCTCCTGACGCCCGTCTTCGGTGGCATTCCCTAGGCTTCTAGTATGCCATCACGGGTGGGGGCCTTGCCCCCCCTCACCCGAGAACGGTGATCACCCCCCACGTGGGCAGGGGTGATTGTCGGTGAATTCCCGCGGCCCACCGTCCCTTCTTTCTTGACCCGGCCCCCGTGCTCCCTGACATCATTTCTGTTGCTCGACATGCCCCGTCCTGGGGGCGGACGGCGGACGCACTGGCTTGTGGGATTTAATCGGGGGCGTGTTGCCTTCCACGTGCGGGCTGACCGTCGCAAGCGCGGTGACAGGAGAGGCGACGCGGGATGGGCTGGACGCCCCTGTTGTGAGAAGCCTGTGATCGGTGAGTGAGGGCCTAGACGCTTGAGCTTGTAAGCCCCTCGCGCCCGTGAGGCACTGCCACGAACGGGGTGGAAGGCTTGTCTTGAGCCTATCCGTGCGACGACGGCGGGGTTGATCGCTCCGGTGGTGGAAGCCGACGATCGGTGAGTGAGGGCCTAGACGCTTGAGCTTGTAAGCCCCTCGCGCCCGTGAGGCCGAAGTACACGAACGGAGTGGGAGCCCCTTCCCGAGGAGCACTTCCAAGGGCGCGACCTGAGGCCTGCGCGGGGCGGGGAGTGCCCTTCGCATCGGGATTTTGCCGGTGGGGATGCCGTTGCGCCCCTCGTCCCTTGTTTCTTGACATGGCCCCTTGCTCCTTGACATTGCCTTTCTGTTGCTTGACGACCCACCTCCCCCCGTCCCGGGGCGGACGGCGGACGCACTGGCTGTGGGATTTGCGCGGAGGCGTGTTGCCTTCCACGTGCGGGCTGACTGTCGCAAGCGCGGTGACAGGAGAGGCGACGCGGGATGGGCTGGACGCCCCGGTTGTGAGAAGCCTGTGATCGGTGAGTGAGGGCCTAGACGCTTGAGCTTGTAAGCCCCTCGCGCCCGTGAGGCACTGCCACGAACGGGGTGGAAGGCTTGTCTTGAGGAGCCGATCCGTGCGACGACGGCGGGGTTGATCGCTCCGGTGGTGGAAGCCGACGATCGGTGAGTGAGGGCCTAGACGCTTGAGCTTGTAAGCCCCTCGCGCCCGTGAGGCCGAAGTACACGAACGGAGTGGGAGGCCCTTCCCGAGGAGCACTTCCTAGGGCGCGACATGAGGCCTGCGCGGGGCGGGGAGTGCCCTTTGCATCGGGATTATGCCGGTGGGAATGCCGTTGTGCCGCGGGGTGGGGGGTCACCTCCCCTCCTCAAAATCCAACCCGATTTCCTTCGAGATCCCCCCGAAAACCCCTTGTTCACACCACCTTCCTTCCCCTCCCGAAAACCCCTTGTCCCCCCCAGCTTACTTCCCCCTCTCGCCCCACTCCACTTGAAAGCACCCTGACAACCCTCCCCTCGTCCCGAGGCGGACGCGCTGGCTGTGGGATTTACGCGGAGGCGTGTTGCCTACCACGTGCGGGCTGACTGTCGCAAGCGAGGTGACAGGTGAGGCGATGCGGGATGGGCCGGAAGCCCCGGTAGTGGAAGCCGACGATCGGTGAGTGAGGGCCTAGACGCTTGAGCTTGTAAGCCCCTCGCGCCCGTGAGGCCGAAGTACACGAACGGGGTCGAAGGCTTGTCTCGAGGAGCCGATCCGTGTGACGACGGCGTGGTTGATCGCTCCGGTAGTGGAAGCCGATGATCGGTGAGTGAGGGCCTAGACGCTTGAGCTTGTAAGCCCCTCGCGCCCGTGAGGCCGAAGTACACGAACGGAGTGGGAGGCCCTTCCCGAGGAGCACTTCCGAGGGCGCGACATGAGGCCTGCGCGGGGCGGGGAATGCCCTTTGCGTCGGGATTTTGCCGGTGGTCGTGCCGAGGGGGTGACCTTTCCTCCTCAAAATCCAACCCG
>JAKOGI010005210.1:0-15141 GCA_029747015.1 Carnegiea gigantea | reverse complement strand
TATATATATGTATGTATGTATATGTGTGTGTGTGTGTGTGCCCGTGTGTATGTGTATATGTATACGTATATATATGTATAGATACATATACACATGCTTACATACATACATAGATATATATATATATATATATATATATATATATATATATATATATATATATATATATATATATATATATATATATATATATATATATATGTATATCTATACTTCTATGTATATATACATGTATACGCACATGGATCTGGCAAAAATTTACCTAACCCAAAAACCCGACCCGAACCCAAACCCACACGAAAGTTTGGGTTTTGAATTTGTTTTTGTCGACCCAAACCCTAAGAAAACTAAACCTGAAAAACCGGTAAATATTTGGGTGAAACCCGAGCCGAACCTGAATCCATCCGTTCGACCTGAATATTATGTACTTACTTTTTATTTTCTTTAATTTTTTCCCCTTAACAATAATAGTTTTTCATTATAACGAATCTTTAAGGGAGATATTATACAATTATGACATCCCTTCCCAAATTAGATAATAGTTCCTGTTTTTACCCATAAAATAACGTCGTATATAACTTATAAATGGTGCAATTTTAGAAAATGGCCCTAGAACAACTCTAATATTAAGAAAAACAAAATAGAATTGGATAAGTATTAGAAATGTGCGTGTCATACCATTATATTTTTGGTAAAATGAATACGTACCATCGCATTTTAAATAAGATTATTTTATAATAACCTAAAATTTTGATTTTTAATTAATAGATAATTATAATATCTTGCCCGTATATAATATTCTTTTGTTTGGGTTCCTTCTAATTGTCTCGAATCCGATGCAATGTTGGGCAATGGACAAACTTATGTTCGCGTTAGGATCGACACACTAATAAAGCATGTCTGATTAGGTAATGCTAAATTAATTAACCATACATCAAATTATTAAACGGGCTATTGACGGGTCGAACTGCTCCGACTCGTTGACATGCTTAAGATGGGTCGACCCAAGAATGACTCGACTAATTATTAATATTTTAATATACAGGCCAACCTAACCAAACGTGACGCTGTCCAAATATATATACATATATATATGTATGTATATATGTATATGGTATTTTTCGTTTTTGTCTTCCATTAACTCGAAAATATAGATGTATGTGGGTGTGGGTATATATTATACTAATAATATATATAATATATATATTATATATATAATAGTTATATTCATATATATATTATATATAATATGTGTGTATATTCTATATATATATATATATATATATCTATATATAGATAGATAATATATATAATTATATATATACATCCATACATAGAACTATATAATATATAGTATGATATATACCACATACATTATACTAGATATTGTATATATATATACGTATGTGTAGATATATATATATTTCAAATTATATATATGCAATATATATACATTATTATAACTATGTAGTATACATAATATATATAGTATCCTATATATAATACTACGACTATGTATAGATAGTATATAATTATGGATAATATGTACATATACAATATAAACATGAATATATATATATTATATTAATTATATTACATATATATATATATATAATATATATGTATATATGGTATGCATATAGATAAATATATATATATATATGGAGTATATATATATCCTAGATAGATATATATAGATCACAGTAGATATAATATATATAGATATATATATATAATATTATATTATATATAGATATGTATATATGTATATTATGTATGAATATATCTAATGATGGTGATATAATAGAGATGTGTGTGGTGTATATATATATATAATATATATATATATTATATTAATATACGATATATATATATATCTAATATATCTATAGATATATATATATATACTATATATATATAAGATAGTATATACACACACACACAACAATATACACACACAAACACACAAACAGGTATATAAGATTATATATAAATATATACATATATATATCTCTATATATATATATATATTAATGTGTTACCACACGCTAACACCACATATATATAACCTACATATATATATATAAATATATATACATATATATATATATGTGACGCATATAAGATTGCGTATATACATAGGTGTATATATATATATATATATATATATATATATATATATATATATATATATATATATATATATATATGTACTATATTATATATATATATATATATATATATATATAGTACACACACAGCACATATATATGTGTGTGTGTATGTATACATATACACTATATATATATATATATATATATATATTATACATATATATCTATATATATATATATATATACAACAACACACCACATATATACACACACCACACACACACACTATATATATTATATATATATATATATATATATATATTTGTTTTGATATATATATATATATATAATATATGTGTATATATATGTATATGTATATAATATTATATGTATATTATATATATAAGATATATACTATATATATATATATATATATATATATATATATATCTATATATATGTATATATAGATATATATAATATATATATATCTATATATATATATATATACTATATATATATATGTAATATATATATATATATATATTAGTACATATATATGTATATATATATATATATCTCATATATATATTATATATCATACTGTATATTATATATATGATATATATATATAGATATATATATAAGATATGTATATAATATATTGTATATATATATATATATATATATATATAGATCATCTGTGAGCAGAATGAGCCGATTCAATCTGGACCATTGATTCAGATCTAACGGACAAAAAAAAACCTTCCTAGTTTAGTGTCTTTATGCGTTCTCCAGGTGTGCTTTTGTTGTTTTCGAGATTTCTCTCTCCGACTTTACTCTTTCTCTCCCCTTTGCTTCGTGTTTCAGCTAGGGAGCTCGAGTTTCTCTCCTTCTCACCATTTTCGCTCGAACTCAGCATTTTCAACCTCGCGATTTTTGCTCAACCTCTCCATTTTCTCCTTCTTCAGTCGTTCTCTCTCATTCGCTCACCATTTTTGAGTTTTCTCTCTGCTCTGTACTCGTTCACTCTTTCTTTCCTTCGCTGGTCTGCCAGCTAGCGCTCAAAGTCGCATTTTTGCTCCAGACTTTTTGCTTCGAGCTCTTGAAGTTCAGGTGAAATTTGTTGAGCTTCTAGATGTGATTTTGGTGATATTTGCTGGTTTTGTGATATTTTGGTGTTTAACCACAATGTTCTTTCGTTTTGCTGGTGTAGAATCGGGTTTCCGTCCAGAACCAAGGCTTTTGGGTATGTTTCGTGTAATTTTGATTTTTAATTTTCGATATTCGGTTTCATCTGATATTAATGATGAACCGTGTTAGTATTTTGGCCTTTTTTTTCTGTTGTTTGTGTTTTATATGGTTTTAATTAATTTTTGTCCATGTTAGGTTTTATTTTTGGGTACCTTTGTTTTTTTGTCATTGTTGGCACTTGGCATTCATTATTTCAAGTTAGTTAGAACCGTGAATGTTATATCTAAGCATTTGAGTGTCTTATATCACGGTATGTGGCAAATCCATTTTCGGTTCTATGTTTGGTTTACTTGCAAGTGGATATAACTACATAGTGTTTTATACAGCTGAGACTCTCACTAAACCAACTATGAGAAACGTTAGATTTTAAACCAAAAAATCTAGATGTTGCTAGAATAATACAGCCTAATGATGCTGCTAGTGTCATATTACATAGCCTGTACATGCTTTATAAAAAGGAAAAAAAATTATAAAAAGGAAAAAAATTATGTTTTTGCTTCTTTTTTCGGTTATAGCTTCTTTACAATAATTTTTAGTTTGGAAGACATGGTTGAAAAATTATATTACTACCTGTAATTCTATATATGTTGAGTGTGCTGAACCTTGTCCTTTATTATTTTCCCTCTACTCTAGTCACTTCTTAAGCAAGGACACAGGGGCTAGGAATGAAGAACGGGGTGTATCCCAAAAGCAAATTCCATTTTTCTGCATTCACTTTCGTTACATGTCAAATGGACAGAGAAAAAAAAAAATTCTCCTCTACTTTGCATATGTTCTATGAATTCTTGAAATAATGATTATCCAAATGAGTTATACACACAACTTTAGATCTCTTGAGACATGTACCATTTTGTGAGGCTGTAATAGGGACAGGATGGGGAAAAAGCGTTATTCTAGGATATGCTTGTCGGAAGACAAAGAATGCTCTATAAGATAACCTGTTTTTTGGTTATAGCCATGAATATCCCCACATGCTTATTCTAACAACGTAGTGCAGTGGGCAATCCATACCTGAGGCTGTGGTTCAGCGTACTTATGGTTTTGTTGGTGATAATAAAAGGGTAATTTTTGTTGATGTGGATGAGATTTTGTTTGAGCATATGCTTTCGTTGAGATTCTTCGCACTCTGTTAGATTCATATACACTATCACGGTTGCAGGTATATATGCCACATTCATTTTCTTATCTATTATGTCTTAGTTGAACTGAATTCAGTGTAGATCACATATCCGAATATATCAATTGCCTCTTAGTGTGATCCTTATATTTCACTTGGAGGCATTGTAATATGTGACTAATGTGAGCATAATGACATTCTTACAATCCCTGTATGTAAGAATCCTTGATTGTGTGTAGGAAACAGCCAGAATATTGTTCAAAAAAGTGGATTGGGTACACTTGACGAATAGCTGAAGAGGTAATCCTTTCTGGGAAAATATTTTCCCTCTATATGACATGCTTTCCAGAGATGTATCATATGGTTTTTTCCTTGAATATGTAATGCGTTTGCTATCATAACCTATACAAGTTCACCACCACCCCATGTGAACATAGAAAGAAGTGTGTGTCTCATTATCTTCTTAAGGTAAGATGCTTGATCAGTAAAGTTAATACTATTCACCAGCTTGTAGATGTAGATTTAACTCTGTTAATTAGAATCCTCTACTAAAGGAGTGCTTGTCATAGAAAAAGAAGAACGATACAATTTTTTGAGTTCAAGACAAGCAAGGAGAAGTAAATGCATTGGTTGTTAATGTAACTCAGTGATTGAAATTCTCAATGCACACTATGTTGGTTCCGCATAAAGAAATTTCTATGAATAACTAAATTGTTCATTGCCTTCTGGACGTTTTCAATTTTAATATACTTGCACATGTGCTTTAGAAAATTTGGGTATTCATCATGTCGAACTTGGGGGCTTTCAAAAGCGAACTAATTCAATTCCTTGCAAATAGGGCATGCATTTTTGCTTGAACGTATCCATCTTAGTGTACTTGGACGCTTTACTTGAGTCAATTCATATATTTGATGAACTTCTACGTCTACTTTAGTGGACTTGTATTTTTGATGAATTTATCCATCTTACTATGCTTTGTACGTCTCCAAAATCTTGAAAGTGAACTTATACATCTACTTTAGTGAACTTGCACATGTATGTTGGTGAACGTATACATCTACTTTAGTGAACTTATATATTCATTGTGGTGAACTTATGTATTTATTTTAGTGAACTTGCACAGGTACTCTAGTAAACTTGGATATTGATTTTGTAAAACTTAGACATCTTTTTTAGTGAACCAAATGGAATTTCTCTGATGACCCTATATGTTCATTTTGGTGATCCTTTGCATCTATTTTGGTGAACATGTCTACTCATATAGGTGAACTAGGGCCTTCATTATGATGAACTTGTATGCTCGTATAGGTGAAGCAGGGTCTTCATTATCATGACCTAGGGTTTGCATTTTTATTTACAATGTTCAACTGTAACTACGATCCAATTCTAACCAACTTTACTTTATGGTCCCCACGTGTTCAACAATACTCTAACAACGTAGTAGATTCTACCACCTTACATGTCACGAGCCTTGCTTGTGGTGATTATATTTGTATCATTGGATTAACAAGCATCCACCTAAAAGCGTTTGTGGGTACTACAAATAGGACTGAATGAATAATGATTGGCGTCGACATGAATAAAGAGCAAGTTTGGTGAACTGTGCTAAATTTCTGTGTTCGTTTAGGGGAACTAGTACATTTGAGTAAACTTGTATATTCATTCCAGTGGACTTGGCATTCATTTAGATGAACTTAGACATCCTTTTTAGTGAACTAAATGCAATTTGTCCAATGACCCTATATATGCTTATTTTGGTGAACCTTTGCATCTATTTATCCATCTTAGTATACTTTGCATATGTCTGCAAAATTTTAAAAGTGAACTTATACATTTACTTTAACGAACTTGAAGATGTATGTGGGTGAACTTATACATGTACTTTAGTGAACTTGTATTTTTGTCATGGCAAACTTATCTATTTGTTTTAATGAACTTACACATGTATGTTGGTGAACTTATACATCTACTTTAGTGAAATTATGTATTTATTTTGGTAAACTTGGACATGTACTCTAGTAAACTTGGATATTCATCATGGATAAACTTAGACATCTTTTTTAGTAAACTAAATGCAATTTCTCTGATGACCCTATATGTTCACATTGTTGAACCTTTGCATCTATCTATCCATCTTACTATACTTTGCCCATGCCTCCGAAATTTTGAAAGTGAACTTGAACATGTATGTTGGTGAACTTGAACATGTATGTTGGTGAACTTATATATGTACTTTTAGGAGATGAACTTGTACTTTTAGTGAACTTGCACATGTATTTTAGTGAACTTGGCTATTCATGATGGTGAACTTCTATATATCCTAAAGTGAACTAAGTCAATACCTTGTACATTCATTGTTGTCAATTAAGTCATGGATTTTTGATTGAACTTTGTACACATATTTTGGTGAATTTATATATTAGTCTACTTAGTAACTTTTGCGTTAGTAAACTTGTACATTCATATTAATCAAATTGGATGTATTCACCGTGGTGAACTTATACGTGTACTTTAGTGAACTTGTACATGTACTTTAGTGAACATGGCTAGTCATCATGGTAAACATGTACATTTCTTAAAAACTGAACTAAGTGAATGCCTGCCTTGTACATTCATTCTTGCATACTCTTAATGACTTGGTTTTGTTTTTCATTTTAGGTAAAATGGTTCATACAAGAAGTAGTCAAAAGTCAAAAAATCCCAGTGATTGTGAAAAAGATGTAGCCATTGAAATGCACGACACTCAAAGGTATTATCTAAATCATTTACTCAATTACGTGAATCTAAAATTAGTAATTAGCACCTTTTTTTGGCAATAATAAGAAATAAAATGGAAGAAATAATAAAACGTCATCATGGTGAACTTATACGTGTACTTTAGTGAACTTACACATGTATTTTAATGAAATTTTGTATTTATTATGGCGAATATTGTGCCTTTTAAAAGTGAATTCATTAAATCCCTTTTACATTGATTCAATACAAACATATATTTGGGTTCAACTGATGTATATATTTATTAAATACTAATTAAATCCCTTTTATATGTTTTAATGAATTTATATATTTATTTTTTTGCGTTCAAATGGTGCATATATTGGCGATAACTTTACTCATATGTAGCATTGAATTTGTATTGCAGGTTGATTGCGTTAAATAATGTGATTTTATGACAAACTTATCCTAATCTCTTTTGCCACTAAATAATATGCATGTTAGAGAATTTGGACACTTTGTTTTAGTGAAATTGTGCATTCATATTAATGAAATTGCATGGTGAACTTGCACATATATTGTAGTAAACTTGGGTGTTCATCATGGTGAACTTTCGCCTTTCGGAAAGTGAACTAATTCAATCCCCTTGTATATTCAGTCTTGTCAATTAACGCATGCTCTTTTTGGTTACAAATGAGTAATAAACTTATGCACTTGTTTTAGTGAGGCTGGATATATGTTTTTGCATATATGGTTTGAATGTAAAGATGCATTACTGCTAACTTCCAATACTAAGCCACTCAAACACTCATCCAATGTGATCGTCTTTTGCAAATGTAGATTTGATCTCAGATGTATCCATTTTAAGTGTACAACTCATTCAATATAATTGTCCACCAAATGTGTATATTAACTGCATGCTTATTAATACAACCCTAAGCTATAGCAAACATTTACGCTAATTTGGTTCCTCTATTGTATACTACTATCAGTTTATTAAAATTATTTTTGCAGTGAACACTCTGGAAGTAAGCGGTCTCAAGGAGAACCAAAACACAGAAAGGGGAAGAAGCTTCGTGCTCAACCAAAAAGATTGTGCGTTCAAGTTACTTCAAAGAGACCAACATCGATCTACATTGCTACCGCTACTGGCGAATCTAATGAAGCTTCTAGTGATGCACACATGGAAGAGTACATCCCTTTGGAGACAGCAACTCCCACACCCACACCTACCTCAACATTTCTCGGTCAATGTTCCCAACCAAGCCTTCAACCTTCAATTGTACACTCTCAAATGGATCTAGAAGCAGCACCTTTGGATGGTGAGCAAGGTACACTAAGAAGTCATGATATGGGTGATACACAACCAATGACCAAAGAAGAAGGGGTAGTAGCATTAGGCAGCAATTCAATGGGTGTTCACACTACCCAATTGAGAAACAAACCAAAAGCAAAGAAAAGCAAACCAAAAGAATTCAACAATCGAATGTCACCCAAGGGTTTGAGGCAGCTAACTGAAAAGCTAAATGACAAGCAAAAAGAAGCCGTCAAAGAAATTGGGTTTGGCGGCTTCTTGCACTTGCAACTTGACATGATTCCAGGGAAGCTAGCAGTGTGGTTAGTTCGCAATTTTGACACTTGCTCATGCTCCCTACCCCTCACCCATGGCAGGTTCAGAGTCATTGAGCATGATGTCTATATGACATTAGCTCTTCCCAAGGGCCCCTTTGAGGTGACTGAGGCCAAAAGTGAAGCGAATTCTAGTACGGAATTCAAAATCTTACTCAAGCAATGGAAAGAACAATGGCCTGACCGAGATAGTGTCCCTAAATCTAGGGAGATGGTTAACATGATATGTAGTCAGGTAGATGGGGGAGAAGAATTTGAAAGAAACTTTATACTGTTTGTGGTGCCTAGTTGTCTCAATAGGAACCAAAAAGGTGAAGTAAATTACTTAGTACTTGATTTCTTATAGGACTTAACCAAAGTGAGAGAACTCAATTGGGCGCGATACACAATGGCAGCCCTTGTCTCATTAGTTAATGAGTGGAAACAGAAGACGTCAAGGTTTTTTAGAGGGCCAATACTTTTCCTAATGGTACGTTGAGAATTTCTATTCATTCATTTTATTCATACACTTAATTCGAATCGTTAAAATTTTGCATTATCTAATTTTTCATGCAAGTTTTGTAAAAACAAATTGAACTTTTTTCTTATTTTCACAGCTTTGTTTTCTTGATCGGGTTGTTTTCAAAGTGCGGACTGTTAAGCGTCAGTTCCCAACCTTGAGAGGATGGACAAATGATAAAGTGAAATCAAGGGAAGAACAAGAATTTCAAGTCGGTTTTGGCAACGGTGCCCTTGTGGACTTGCTAGATGAGACCGAAAGGCCCGCTGAAGCTCAAGTGGTTCATGAAGAGGAACCATCTAATGCAACCCCTGAAGCTACTGAAGCTGAACATCATACTGTACGGTCAAAAATGAAGGTATATGACCCCCTACGTTAGACTCTTTGCTCTGTACTATATGTAACATTTAAATGTCTATGCAGTTGGTAAATGGCTATACTTTTATGTTTGTGTGTGATATCTAGAAGTAGATATAATGCTCACATATTCTTGTCATGTGCCCTGACCATTAAATCCAAGGTTAAGTTGAACTTGAAATATAATTACTTGTTTAGTATTTTGATTTGATGTGAATTGATAAGGAAGTGTTAAAATAGCCCTCAAGTCAGTAGACTTGTGTGAAGTCTCAAGGATGAATGTAACCTAGGACCTTATGTTGCTTGACCTATCTTTGTTTTGATCAGGCACTTCTTGAGGATGCTAAGAAGGTGAGCAATGAGATCATCACCAATACTCGTGTCTTGGCAGGGGTGATCACGGAATTAGAGAAGTTGGTTCCTGAAGCACATGCTTCACTAAAGAGAGTAAGAATAATAGCTGTGCAAACCACAACTGCTGCACTATTTGCAGAGACAACTTTCCTGGGGAAGTCAAAGATTACCAAACTGGTACTCTCACCCGACCCCTATGAGTCGGAAGATTTCTTGTTGGCAGTTGATGCAATCGAGAAGCAATTTTTGACTTCCCGAAAAAGCAAACATCACTTCCCACTATTTACTCCACCAAGTTTTAGCCTCGGCTTGTCTCAAGCAGAGAATGAGCCAACAGCCACTCATCTCTTCATGCATGAAGCACAACATGAAGAAGAGACTGAAGAGACTGCCCCTGCTACTGGAGTTGTGATCAGAGAGCTAGATGTCGATGTTCCATTGCGAAATATACAAGAAACAAGCTATGTTAGGAAAGGCGAAGCTATTATAGAGGAAGTGTCAAGAAGACCAAGAACGAGGTCCATGCAATGCAGTAGCATGCAAGTGCTAATAGGTATGTTTCCACCTTTGTTGCTTGGCCTCTCTCTGTGTCCCTCACTATTTGTCTCTGTCTCTCTCTCTTTACATAATGAATCTAAACATGGCCTGACACAAGCAGCTAACAATGCAGTAAATGGTCCAATTACAGTTGTCTAGCCTTTCCATTCTAGAAATACTTATTATTACTGCCACTTCCACTACTACATTCAGAGTGATCAGCATAGAAGTAAAAACAAGAATTAGGGGCCCAGTTTGTCTAAACTCGCAAAAGATCTAATCACCGCATCTAGGCTACATATGAAATGATCCTTCTAAATATGATTCAAAGTCCCACCTATCACTGCAATAAATGTCCCAATTACAGTGGTACACCAGCAAAGCTTGGATCATTTCTTTGAACTTTGTACAGGTGTAAAGTCTGAAATAATTTCTTAAGGAAAACTTGCTTATCGATGTTCTTTTGGAATTACCTGGTCTTAAGATGGGAATGTTGTTAATGCTGAGGAAGCTTTGGCTTCCTCTGTGTAAGGTCCATCTGTTGTCCGTCAGCGCTAGTATAGAAATGCTCATTGTTACTACTACCACTATAACTGCGACTATATTCAGAGAAATAAGCATATATAAAACTGGGTGCAAGTAAAAATGAGAATTAGGGGCCCAGTTTGTCCAAGCTAGAAAAAAATCTAATCACCTCATCTAGGCTATACATGATCTCATCCTCCCAAATTATTGCTGGCATCCAAACTAAAACTGCAGTAAATGGTCTAATTACAATGGTACAGAACTGAATTGGATCATTTCTTTGAGCTTTGGGCTGCTGTAATTTTTCAGTTGTACCTTATTATTGCTCTTTTTTTTTGTGGGTAACCACATGGTTGTGTTACAAAAATCTTCATCTGTCAAGCAGAGCCTCAAGGAGGCAGTGTTGCCTCTACTACTGAAATTGTGATCAGAGAGCTAGATGCGAACGTTCCATTGAGAGATGTACTAGAAGCAAGCTATGTTGGCAAAGGCAAAGGCATCATGGAGGAAGTGTCAACGAGACCAACAACGAGGTCCATGGTATCCAGCAGCACGCAAGTGCCAACAGGTATGTTTCCACCTTTCTTCTTTGCCTTCTCTCTCTCTCTCTCTCTCTCTCTCTTCTTTTTTGTTCTTTGCCGTGTCTCTCTCTCTCTCTGTCTTCTTTTTTGTTTCAATGACACTTGACTATAACAGTTCTAGGGGATGTGCTTGTGGTTTCAAGGGTAAGGGTTTAAAACCCTAGATTTTGACTGAACACCTAGGGAAGAGTCAGAGCTGAAATTAGAAAGCCTAGCTAAAACCCTAGATTTTGACTGAACACCTAGGGAAGAGTTAGAGCTGAAAAAAGAAAGCCTAGTTAGAGGCAAAGATCAAAAACATTCTGAATTTAGCTTTGGACATCCAAAGATGATACTCAAAATCCAACATTGAATGAACAATGTGGTGCAACAAATTGTCAACAATTTTTGCTAGTTCTTTGATCAACTGCTAAGGAAGAGTTTATGAGCAAGCCAAAACCACCTACCTAGGATTTCTTAAAAAATCTAAGATGCATTGCTAGTTAGTATTCTTCCTTTAAAGTACTACTTTATAAACTTAACTAATATAAAAGTTTGTTTTGAAAGGAGATGCAAGAAACAGAATGTTAGAAAGGCGCGACTATCCTCACCGGGAAAGGAAAGAGTTCACACCATTTTTGTGCTCTCTTTACATGCAAAGGAACGTGAGTATCTTTGGGGGAATAGCCTATGAACTGAAGCTATATGCAGATTTTGTGTTTAACTCATCAGAAGATGAAAGGTAACTACACACTGTTTACACTTCATAGTATGCATTTCATCAACCTGATCCCAAAGGATTGTCTAAGCTAGGTGATTCTTAAATTAAGCATTGACCATAAATATTTTCTCTAGTATTCTACTTTTGAGATTTGTGGACATGGTAATTTGAGGAATATATGAATGTTTCTGTCTTTGCTATTCTGAGTTGATTTTTATATCCATTTGACAACTAATATGACATGGGTGATTGATTCACTCTTTGTTGTCCTGAGTTGCATAGCCAAGTCATTCATATGTAAATAGCTTTGAAATCATGAAAACCATTTTCTATGTACAATCCAAGCATAGTTTAATGTACAATTTATCTATCTATTTTTATAGCCAAGTGTTGTATGATGATACGTTCTATGTGGCTACAAGACGTGCGCTTTCAAGTCTTGCTGGGGATAATGACGTTGACAAAACCGTCATCAATATTTGGGCACATATACTGAATGTACGTGACCAGTATAGAGATCGATCTGGCGTTCATCGGGTTTTCTTTACAAGTGAAGCATTGGTAAGTCAATTATAATGATTCTTATATAGCATTTTCACATGAATGTATATGCTTTTACATATGAGCGGTTAGTCAAGTAAAAAACTTTTTTTTTTTGTTTGGGTTTTACCTTGAAGGATGTATACATCAAGACAAAAGATGAAGCGCAAGCAAAAGCTGCATTCTTTCATAGGCTGGATGAGGAGCTGTCATTGACTCTGCATGTCAAATTCAAGGAAGTTGACTTGGTAAAATTTACTCAAACATATTACTTTTAAATGTATTTTTTTGTAACTGGTTTTGCTCGTAGCTATTATTTGGAAATTACGTTATCACCATGATGGGTATGTTATTCTACATTGACAAAAAAAAAACTTTATGTTGGGTTTTCAGGTGTTTTTCTATTGTGTACACAAGAAAAGACAAATTGTTCTTTGCTTTAATTTCAAGGACAAAAATGTGGATATAATAGACCATAAGAAAACAAAGCCAAAGGATAGTTGCCTATACGAGTTCTTCATAGATAATTTGGTGAGGTTACACATTGTGTTGTTTTGTTTTATTATTTTTCAAATGAAGCATATAACGATACTATTTTTTTAAAAATCATATGCAAACCAAGCAGAGCACACTTTTGGGAGAATATATTGTCAAAGAATGGAGTGATGATAGGAGAGGTAGTTCCATTCAACAGTTTCAAGAAAGACATATAGATATGCCTTGGAAAATCGACAGTTCCAAACAAGATCATAATGGAGGTATTTATGTTATGAGGCATATAGAAGAATACAAAGGTGTGACAACCCCTTGGGGCGTTGGATTGAGGAAGAATGAGGTTAGCATGCTGCAGGCTTTCTCATTTAAAAATGTTTCATCTTTCATTACATATTGTCATCATTATTAAATGAGAGAGAATCAATTGATAATATTCAACAGATGTCTCATGAACCCCTTTGTTTTTTTATTTTTTGGTTTTTGTGTTTTTTTGGGGGGTCATCATTCTCTTGGGTTTTTTATATGTTTTTTTTTTCCCGAGGGGTGCTTAGCTCAAATACATGGATATTGGATATTGTTTTCTTGTTCCTCTCTTCTTTTTAATTTTTTCCCCCCTGAAAAGAATTGATAAAATTTTTTTATGTATAGCATCTCAATGTCAGGTCGTTATCTATTGTTTCTGCTTATCTTATGAGGTTCTAATACAAGTTAATGGATCCTCTTGCTGCCCCCTCTCCCCCCTTCCCCCCCTTCCAATCTTAGGTTGTTGGAATTCATAAATTAAGGGTGCAATACTGCCACAAGATTGTCACATCATCTACCAATGTCATTGCTTCAGAGGTGAAGAACATGGTAGTTGCCTATGAAACTACAAAGCTCAAAAGTTCAAGGAAGAAGTGGTAAGTTCTAGGATACTGCTGCTTATGTTTGGCTATTCAGTTTGAAAACAAAAAGGGCATATACAACAAGTGGATGTGAAAGAAACGTGACTGACAGAATAATCTAATCATTAGTGGTGCAAAATCATTATACTCTTGAAGCTCTCTCTTCTTCATCTACCTAGTCACTATGATGATGATTTTAAAGCTTATTCATGTGCTTTCTTTCCCTAGTAGAAAATGTCATACGAAGAGTTGAAGTTTGGTATATAAGTGGAAACTCTGATCAATTTGGAGTCAGATAAATTCTGTGTTCTCATAATTTAAAATTTTTGAGTCCATTGAATATTTTAACTCATAAAGGTTTAGGGATATGCCCTGCTCCTCCCTCAATTTCAACTATGTGGAGTAAAAAGTGCCATGAATAGAGGTAAAGTTTTGATAAGTGGAAAACTTTGGTCAACTTGTTAGATTTATGGCCTAATAGTTTATATTTTTGAGTCCACTGCATGTATTTTGACTTGCAAAAATTTAGGAATGTGACTCCTTCCCCTTAGTTTCAATCATGTTTAATTCTTGTGGAAAAACAGTATACAAAGCTCATGCCAATTTGAAATCTTTATATTCTATATTTGATTTCTTTGGGTGCCAGCAATTCAAGGTTAAGCACTTAGTTATCCTACCTATACAAGGACTTTATGGTCAATTTAATTCCTAATGTTAAATCATAAATCAAGATACCTTAAATAAAAATGCTATATTTAGTTTCTAATTAAACTAAATTTTAATTTTTAGCTTTACTTTAAAAGAAATAAATTTGACTTGTAACAGGGTAAGTAAAGATTT
>JAKOGI010005209.1:5000-15185 GCA_029747015.1 Carnegiea gigantea | reverse complement strand
ATATATGTGTGTGTATAGATATATGTATGTATGTATATATTTATATATACATATGTATATGTATATACACATATATATATATATATGTGTGTGTGTGTGTGTGTGTGTGTGAGTGTGTGTGTTTGTGTGTGTGCGTATGTATGTTTGTATGTATGTATATAGACACACACGTACATAAAATATATCTATATTATATACTACTATATATAACGATTATATATTTATCTGTGTATATTTTATGTATATATAGTGTATATATATACATTTTCATAGATATATATAGATATATATATATATATATATATATATTATATATATATATATGTATCTATATATATATAATATATATTATCATGCATGAATGTATATAGTGTGTTTGGACATATATATATATATATATAATATATAGATATAGTATATAGATAATATATAATCTATATATATAATATATATATATATATATTATATATAATATCATACTATAGATACACACACACACAATACATATATACTAGATATATATATATATAATCAATATAACTATATATATATATTATATATATATATATATAATTATATATATATATATAGGGCTATTGGACTTAAATACTCTAAAGTTTGGGCATATTGAATGCCAATAATCCTAACTAAAAAAATTAGACGTCAGTAATCCCAACTTTGCACACATTTATTCCTTGCGCGTCAATCGAGTCCAACACAGGTTTTTGCTGATAGGGCAGTGGTGCCACATTACATGGAGGGTTGCGTTTAAATTATGAAATTTAGGATTTTTTTTGAACTTGACACATCAGACTAATCGATTAACACACCATTTCTATTTTTGTTTTCCCAGGACAATTTATATTTTGTTACTTGTGAAATTGTTTTTGAAAGAAATTGGAAAGGTTCTCGATTTAAAACCCAAAATAACTATGCCTGCAGCATAGTTCTTTCTCATGCTCCCTCCCTGAGTGCTTTGAACTTCCTAATTGCAACTAGGTAGGAGATTTCGTAAATCCTAAATTTCAAGAGTGGAGTGAGCTTCACTGTTGCAATTGGCGTGGTGAAATTGAAAGATTGTTCTGATCCAATGGGTATTGAAGCGATTGAGTTGATTGGTTTGAAATCGTTAATTGCAGACAGGAGAACCTAAGATCAACCCAAAATGATTGACGAAGCTCGTAAAGGCAAACATCAAACCCTAATTTCCATTATTCTCTGAGTTGGTGTCGACATTATATAAAGTGGGTATTGTGTATATGGAATATAGATTTTCCTTGTATTATTTAAAAAATTGGTATGTGAAATGTGTAATGTTTGTTAATTGTTTAAAAGTGCATGTTGTTGTTTGGTTCTGATTAGATGCTCTTGTGAGAGGTCCAGATGATGTTACTCTTGAGATTAACTAGAAGGAGTATTTGAGAAAGGGGGGAGTGGTTTGGAATATAAAGGGGGTGAAAATATAACCCTTGGCCAGTAGATGTAGATCTGTTGTCGTATTTTGAGGTGAAAGGGCTTACAAAGAATGTTGGTTTTACTAATATACAAGATATTTATTATGTCATACCTTAGTTGAGTCTGGAAGATGTCATTAGGCCCTTAAAGACTTATTATGATTCATAGGATATGGCTGAATGTGTTAGAAAAACAAAAAAAATTAGCGCTTACATTGTCCACAAAGTGGATGAACCACTAGTCATTCCTACAACTTTGCTTAGTTGTGAGCCTGAGAAAGAAACATGGACCTCGAAACAACCTAAAAGTGTAGATAGAAAAAGGGTAAAACATGTGGGAACCAAGAGGCAAGTCCAGGAGGCAAGGTACCCCCTTTAAATGCTAAAGATGTAACCTCAAAAGAGAAGGGTCATATTACAACTGTCAATAATTCAAGGTCAAAAGAAAAGGGCCCTATTACAGCTGCTGAAGTTTCAACAACAAAAGATCAAGCCCTAACAAGGACCAAGCAAGTCAGCCACAACTAAAGAGGGGAAGGGGTAAACCAAGAATAAACCCTTAACAATCTCAACTTTAACCTAAAGTTCAACAAATGCTTGTTGCTTCCCATGCTCAAAGACGAAGAGGCATAACTACAAGCAGAGGCATAGCCAGAGGTATGGGCAGAGGCAGAGAGAAAGCTAGTGGGAGAGGCACAGGGAGAGAGAGAATAGCAACAAATGTAAGTGCTATTGCCCTGCTATTTTAAAATGGGATTTCATTGGCATAAACTGACTTTTTTTTATGGGTTTTCAATATCCTAAAATAGGACAATGCTAGCATAAGTGAAGCAACATCTGTGGTTGATGTTTAGTTAATTTTCTTAGTGAAGCATCTGTTGGAAGTAGCTGTCTCCTACAAGGATCAAGGGATTAAAGATTCCTCCTTCCACTAAAATGCAATTTCTGAGGTTGTAGTCCCTTATTTTGTGCAAGGGTGCTTATGAGTTTAAAGCAAAGCTATTCGATTCTTTTTATGTAAATTATGGTCCTAAACAGTAGGTGCTGTAAAGCTTTTTAGCTATTATTTTGTAAATGCTTGCCAACAAGCCATGTGCTATACTGTAATGTTGGTGTAGTTTTTTTTGGAATGCTAAAACACTTGTTTAATTTTGTGTGTTGCACACAATATGCAACACAAGAAATAAATTACTCCTTTGTAGAAGTTTACAACATTATCTGTCAACTCATTTTGGATTTTCTTTACATTTATATTTTGTAGTTTTAAGCATCAACCAATTAACCTTTGCATTATTAGAAGCGATACTGCCAAACCAATGAAAAATTCATAATTCACACTAGCAATCATAAAAACTGAAATTTCATTGTTTTGGTGTAAATGACGACCTATAATTGATGGCAACTTCCATTTATTACATAAACCTAGCTATTACAAGAACTATCACCATAACTGCCACACACAAAACAACTTTATCTGTTGGAGAACACTTCAATTCAAGTGCCATTAGTTCCTCTCTAACCGTTTTCAACTAAACCTCTACTGCTGCCCTTTTCTGTTTCTCCTTGGCAATCTTCATTCTCAGTGCACAGATCTCTTCCCGCACATTCCAAGTTTTAGCTGAATTATCATCATCTCTTATGTTCTTCCGTTGCTTATTACCCTCTAAGTTGCCAAGCTCATTTCCCATTTTCTCATTTTCAGCCACCAATTCCTCTATCCTTTGTTCCAGAATTTTGTTTCTCTCCCCAATTGAAATCTCCACCTCTTCATCTGACCTAAGTACCCACAGTCATAACCGACCTTGAAAATTTCAGAAATCAAATGAATCAAAATGATAGCAATTTCACTTTTAATGAACGAAAAAATACAAACCCTAGTTTCTAGTTTTCACACTTACTCTCCATATAGGATAACTGAAAATTTTCTTCCCTTTGTTGGGAGGTCATTTGCATATCTGCAGGATGAGAATAAGCACATAAAAACACTTCACCATAGACAACTCTCCATTTCTACTTCCTGAAGAAATTCTTCTGCTTGAACAAGATGAGCATGGCTTTGTTGTTCTCTTTCTAGACATGTCCCAAATCTTATAGACCTCTCTTTGTGCACAACATCACTTATTGTAGCTCTTCTCTCCACCCAATTATAGAAGAATTTGATGCTTGTCTTCTCCAAAATTAGGGTTCACTTTTCAATAGTAAAGGTATGAAAAAAGTTAGAGTGCAAGAGAACAGGGAGGATTAGAGGTCAAAAAAATAAGGTCCAAAATTTCCAATTTATTTAAAAAATATTTTGACAGGTAACAAAATGTGAATTGTCATGGGAAAACAAAAGCAGAAATATGCGCTAATCCATTAATCACATGTGTTCTGTTAAAAAAATTTTTAAATTTCATAATTTAAACGCCGCTCTCCACTGAATGTAGCACCACCGTCCCATCAGCAAACAACCGAGTTGGACTTGGTTGCAGTGCAAGAAAAATAAATATGGGCAAAGTTGGAACTATTGCCTTTCAATACTCCCAAACTTCAGATTATTTAGGTCCAACAACCTGTATATATATGTATAGATATAGATATATATATATATATATATATATATATATATATATATATATATACATCTATATAATATATATATATATATATATAGATATATATATATATATATATATATATATATATATATATATATATACACACATATATATATGTATACATATATATATGTATACATATATATATGCATATATATACATATATACATATATATGTACGTATGTATGTATGCATACATACATACATATACATATATATATGTAACGCCCCCAACCCTAAGGCCAGGAGTGTTAGCGTTTGTCTTTAAATCCTGGGACGAAATGGACAGAGTTTCCCCTGAAACTGACCATTTCCCAGGCTTAAAACCTTACATTGAATTCCCTGCAATTAAACGCAATAATAAAATCAACTCAACGGCTACCTGCCGGAGTTCACGGCTCTACGGGCCACCTGCCCGGAGCATATCAACCAGCGCAGTTCAATACTAAAATGATGGTATAACTCCACGGACCACACGTTCGGGGTATTGGGGTTACATTCCAATTATAAATAACCATACTAAGCGACTCGACATGATATGCAACACATGCACACGAGGACTTAAATTACATAGAAATGAACGGTTACATTATACTACACTTCGCAGCTCACATGCAGGCACGTCGCTTTATTCCTAGGACAGCAATAACTCCATTTCAGCTTACTTGGGCCGACCTTTACTGGCTAATTCAGAAACCTGGGGGCATAATAACAGATGGAAGTGAGCGATAAACGCGCAATGGATAACCCCCCTCTAGCAAAATATTATTAAGACAACCATAACTTACAACCGTCGTTCGTAGGATCTCCGTTTTAAAGAGTTCTCCCCAGAATAGCTGCGCCCAATGAACTTATCAAAAGAAACTCATGTGAACTCATAAACTCAATGAAAAGAAAGAGGTTTAACCCATAAGCACCACTTGCTGGGATTTCTGTTGTGCAAACCTTGTATGTTACTCAACAATAGCTAAAACTTAATACGTAATGCTCAGCGCATTACAGCTTATTCCAGATCATATAATTTATGTCGTATACAATCATTAAACTTCATTGAAGATGCTGTCAGGCAATAGGCGTTATGAGCTTAGCAATTACATTAGAGCAACCAACATGTTCAATGCGAGACAACCTCTACACTAAAGACTTTACTATACTATTCAGTAGCCGGTCAAGTGCACGAATAGGTGTATGTGAGAAAACATGGAAACTATTTACTAATAAGGTAGAACAATAACCTTTGAACTTCACGTTCGTGTTTCTTAAAAGTGATACATTTTATAAACCTTCATAGGATCTGAGAGTCTCCTTTGCCTTTGGGTCGCTACTAATTGACGATGTTTTACAACGTATGGTTTTGATTCTACTGTCTATTGGCAGAGCTATAGGATATGTGGATGTTAAACTTTCTATCTATTGTTAGAGGTATAACCCAATGGACTTGAGTCTCCTGTCTACCAACAGAACCAGGAAACATTGAGTTTTGAAGCTTCTGCTTAATGGCAGAGCTATGAAATCATTGAGCTTTTGGTGCCTGCCTATTGGCAGAGCTGTGAAAACATTGAGCTTTGATGCCTGCCTATTGGCAGAGCTATGAAAACATTGATCTTTTGGTGCCTGCCTATTGGCAGAGCTATGAAAACATTGAGCTTTGGTGCCCGCCTATTGCAGAGCTATGAAAACATTGAGCTTTTGATGTTTGCTTATTGGCAGAGATATGAAAGCATTGAGCTTTTGGGAGCTATGAAAACATTGAGCTTTGGTGCCTGCCGATTGGCAGAGCTATGAAAACACTGAGCTTCGGCGCCTGTCCATTGGCAGAGCTATGAAACATTGAGCTTTTGGTGCCTGCCTATTGGCAGAGCTATGAAAACATTGAGCTTTCGTGCCTACCTATTGGTAGACTATGAAAACATTGAGCTTTTGGGGCCTGCCTATTGGCAGAGCTATGAAAACATTGAGCTTTGATGCCTGCCTAGTGGCAGAGCTATGAAAACATTGAGCTTTTGGTGCCTGCCTATTGGCGGGCTTTTGGTGCCTGCCTGTTGGCAGAGCTATGAAACATTGAGCTTTGGTGCCTGCCTATTGGCAGAGCTATGAAATCATTGAGCTTTTGGTGCCTGCTTATTGGCAGAGCTATGAAAACATTGAGCTTTTGGTGCCTGCCTATTGGCACATCTATAAAATCATTGAGCTTTTGGTGCCTGCCTATTGGCAGAGTTATGAAAACATTGAGCTTTGGTGCCTGCCTATTGGCAGAGCTATGAAAACATTGAGCTTTGGTGCCTGCCTATTGGCAGGGCGATGAAAACATTGAGCTTTGGTGCCTCTGTCTGCTGGTAGGACAATGAAACTCAAGTGGGAGACTCACATAGCACGTTAATTCAATTGATAAAGCAAATCCCACATTCATTTCGCAATCTATACGATTCCAGGATTCAAGCATTTAATTCACCATTAACATCCATACCCTCATCGTTTCTAAATAGTCGATATAAAACATATATGTATATATTCGATAGGCTTTCGTTCAGTTTAAATTACCATAACGTTAAAACATGTAGTTACTATAAAACGTCTGAATTACATATAAACATTCATAACTATAATTATGTATAAATCAATAGGTTTTAGTGAATCAATAAACCACATTTAAATCAATAAGCTTGATATACTCAATGAACCTTCTGTATTTGCTAACGATAATGATTGATAATCAATAACATGCTATGACTCATAATTTTTATATAATCGGTAAGCGTATACATAATTGCTAAACTTCATATGACCAATAGACTATATCTGGTCTCTGAACTGCATATAATCAATAAATCGCTGAACTTCATATAAATCAATAAATCACTGCACCTTATATAGATCAATGAATCACTAAACTTCATAAATCGATGAATCGATAAATTTCATATACGTCGATGAATCGTTAAACTTCATATAAACCAATGGGTTGTTGTAAAATCGAATAACTCTCATATAACTAATTATAATTCGATAACTATATATATACAATCGAATGCATCTCGCATAATCGATAAACTATATATATATAATCGCTAAACTGGTTCAATGCGATCAATATGTATACTAGGCATAAATCATCAGTTCCAATTCAACCCGAATGAACTATAATCGATAAACTTGCATCGAAATTAAAAATAAATAGGAGGAAGAGGAAACCCACCTCGTTTCACACATAGGGACCCGTAAAAGGGGTTGAATTCGATGCAGAATTCGGACTCCCGAAGCCCGAACTCACCATGGCCACACTCGATCAAGCCCCGGTTCGAAGCCCAGAAACCCTAGCTTTCGGACCCTTACTTCGTGTGGCTCCCACTGGTCGCCGGGCTCGAGCCGCCGGTCCTTGCCAACACTGGCCAGCCCTCGTCCGCCTGTGATCGGCGTCTGGCCACACCACCGCACCCACTCGCTCGACTGCTCTCACTCGCTGACTCTCTCTCTGTCTGGCTCGGGTCTGGTCGCGACCAGGGTGGGGGACGGCTGGCTAGCGTCGGCCAGTCACCGGCAGCCTCGCTGGTGCCTCCCTCGTCTCTCTCTTGGCGTGTATAGGGGTGTGGCACGGGGCAGGGGTCGGGAACCCCTCCCCCCCTCTTGCGATTCTTCTCCCCCTCGCAGAGAAGGGGCTTCGGCCCCTTTAATTAATTTTTATTTTATTTTTTTCTTTTGTTCTTGCTACTAACTGATAATAACACTAGCCCACTGTACTATAAATCAAATTTTTCAATCTCCAAACCTTAAGCTGTAAACATTAATATAATCATCAGTCGATTATTCGTCTTTTGATTATATTACGGTTCGTTTCAATAAATTGCAGGATTATTTCCAAGGTTCGACATTCTAGTCGTACTCGGGAATTTGCTCAATGGAATCCCGATAGTAAAATGATAGTAATCATACTCTTTTCAATAAAATCAGCACTCAAGCAAGCTACATCAATAGTATTTCAAATTATCGAAATAACCAAATACGAGTGTAGAACGAGATAATAGCGAAATCGGCTTAACAAAGGGGATAAAATTTCGGGTGTTACAGCCTTCCCCCCTTAAAGGAATTTCGTCCTCGAGATTCTAAAGTCTATGTTAAGCCACCTACATAGGCGCAAACGCTTGGTACACCTTGCATAGCACAGAGTTCCTAGTAATAATGCCGCACAAAAGGGCATCTGTACGAGTATACTTGATTGTAGTTCCCTTGTGAAGTCAAGGCTCTCAGGCAGGTTTTGGGGCTTGTCCAACCATTAAACAACTAATCTAGAATAAAGATAATGACATCAATGGTCTCATAAATATAGTCGAAGGGTTGCAGTGCGTTGGTCACATAAGGTGACCATAAAGGCTAAGGCACTCTTAGTACGGATGGAAAGGTTCTACCCCTTTCTTATGAGTCATGCTAGCTTCTACACTTGGCGTTGGTGCATAAACAGTGTTGAAAAGGCATGAACCTTTGCCTCAGATAGCAGCGAGGTGATACATGGAGCATAACAATTCCAAAGTCTGTCAGATTCTCTCTTTTATCTCCCTTCTAGGTGTGTCAGGGTTGATATAGCCGGTGTACTATTAAGCCCACAACAAGTAGAACGCTGAGCCGACTCAAAGGTGACAATGGTTACATGCGAGGATGCAAAGATGCCTCCCTATATACGTAACTATCCAAGTCAAGGCTATATCCAAATGGCGTTAGCATTCACACTGACGTGCACGTCACAATATTGAAGAAGGTGCTAACATGTACGCCACATTATAGGGTCTTGTCCCAAAGAGCTTCCAGCCAGGGGAGTAATCATTATTCACTTACAACTGGCCCAATCCAATACCTTTAGTCAGGCCTAGAGACTTATGCCCATAGAGCGAGACCCGAATATCATTGCTACACAACTGCACGTCTTTAGACATAACAACAAAGTTTAACTATACCATTGAATAAGCTGCGCACTTGAAAGAATGAGTCGTTTGCTAGCTAGACACAATGACGACCATACTAGAGCACATCTGTACACAAAGGCACATCAAATAGCACCTCATCATGTAGCATTCTTAAATAGCTATATGCAATGCATGGCGTAGGTCGCGACCTATGGTCACAGGACCCTGCTCTGATACCATCTGTAACGCCCCCAACCCTAAGGCCAGGAGTGTTAGCGTTTGTCTTAAAATCCTGGGACGAAATGGACAGAGTTTCCCCTGAAAACTGACCGTTTCCCAGGCTTAAAGCCTTACATTGAATTCCCTGCAATTAAACGCAATAATAAAATCAACCCAACGGCTACCCGCCGGAGTTCACGGCTCTACAGGCCACCCACCCGCAGCATATGAACCAGCGCAGTTCAATGCTAAAATGATGGTACAACTCTACGGACCACACGTCCGGGGTATTGGGGTTACATTCCAATTATAAATAACCATACTGAGCGACTCGACATGATATGCAACACATGCACACGAGGACTTAAATTACATAGAAATGAACGGTTACATTATACTACACTTCGCAGCTCACATGCAGGCACGTCGCTTTATTCCTAGGACAGCAATGACTCCATTTCGGCTTACTTGGGCTGACCTTTACTGGCTAATTCAGAAACCTGGGGGCACAATAACAGATGGAAGTGAGCGATAAACGCACAATGGATAACCCCCCCTAGCAAAATATTATCAAGACAACCATAACTTACAACCGTTTTTCGTAAGTTCTCCGTTTTAAAGAGTTATCCCCAGAATATTTATGCCCAATGAACTTATCAAAAGAAACTCATGTGACCTCATAAACTCAATGAAAAGAAAGGGGTTTAACTCATAAGCACCACTTGCTGGGATTTCTGTTGTGCAAACCTTGTATGTTACTCAACAATAGCTAAAACTTAATACGTAATGCTCAGCGCATTACAGCTTATTCCAGATCATATAATTTATGCCGTATACAATCATTAAACTTCATTGAAGATGCTGTCAGGCAAAAGGCGTTATGAGCTTAGCAATTACATTAGAGCAACCAACATGTTCAATGCGACACAACCTCTACACTGAAGACTTTACTATACTATTCAGTAGCCGGTCAAGTGCACGAATAGGTGTATGTGAGAAAACATGGAAACTATTTACTA
>JAKOGI010005208.1:7500-12500 GCA_029747015.1 Carnegiea gigantea | reverse complement strand
CGCTTGTCCTGAACGCTGGCCGCAGCCTGTGAACGCTGGCCGCGTGTCCTGAACGCTGGCCGCAGCCTGTGAACGCTGGCCGCAGGCTGTGAACGCTGTCCGCTTGTCCTGAACGCTGGCCGCTTGTCCTGAACGCTGGCCGCAGCCTGTGAACGCTGGCCGCTTGTCCTGAACGCCGGCCGCAGCCTGTGAACGCCGGCCGCTTTTCCTGAACGCTGGCCGCTTGTCCTGAACGCTGGCCGCAGCCTGTGAACGCTGGCCGCTTGTCCTGAACGCTGGCCGCAGCCTGTGAACGCTGGCCGCTTGTCCTGCACGCTGGCCGCAGCCTGTGAACGCTGGCCGCAGCCTGTGAACGCTGGCCGCTTGTCCTGAACGCTGGCCGCTTGTCCTGAACGCTGGCCGCAGTCTGTGAACGCTGGCCGCAGGCTGTGAACGCTGGCCTCTTGTCCTGAACGCTGGCCGCAGCCTGTGAACGCTGACCGCAGGTCCTGAACGCTGGCCGCAGCCTGTGAACGCTGGCCGCAGGCTGTGAACGCTGGCCGCAGCCCTGTGAACGCCGGCCGCTTGTCCTGAACGCTGGCCGCAGCCTGTGAACGCTGGCCGCAGGCTGTGAACGCTGGCCGCTTGTCCTGAACGCTGGCCGCAGGCTGTGAACGCTGGCCGCTTGACCTGAACGCTGGCCGCTTGTCCTGAACGCTGGCCGCAGCCTGTGAACGCTGGCCGCAGGCTGTGAACGCTGGCCGCTTGTCCTGAACGCTGGGCGCTTGTCCTGAACGCTGGCCGCTTGTCCTGAACGCTGGCCGCAGCCTGTGAACGCTGGCCGCTTGTCCTGAACTCTGGCCGCAGCCTGTGAACGCTGGCCGCTTGTCCTGAACGCTGGCCGCAGCCTGTGAACGCTGGCCGCAGGTCCTGAACGCTGGCCGCAGCCTGTGAACGCTGGCCGCTTTTCCTGAACGCTGGCCGCAGCCTGTGAACGCTGGCCGCTTGTCCTGAACGCTGGCCGCAGCCTGTGAACTCTGGCCGCAGGCTGTGAACGCTGGCCGCTTGTCCTGAACGCTGGCCGCAGCCTGTGAACGCTGGCCGCTTGTCCTGAACGCTGGCCGCAGCCTGTGAACGCTGGCCGCTTGTCCTGAACGCTGCCCGCAGCCTGTGAACGCTGGCCGCTTGTCCTGAACGCTGGCCGCAGCCTGTGAACGCTGGCCGCTTGTCCTGAACGCTGGCCGCATGCTGTGAACGCTGGCCGCAGCCTGTGAACGCTGGCCGCTTGTCCTGAACGCTGGCCGCAGGCTGTTAACGCTGGCCGCTTGTCCTGAACGCTGGCCGCAGCCTGTGAACGCTGGCCGCAGCCTGTGAACGCTGGCCGCTTGTCCTGAACGCTGTCCGCAGCCTGTGAACGCTGGCCGCAGGCTGTGAACGCTGGCCGCTTGTCCTGAACGCTGGCCGCAGCCTGTGAACGCTGGCCGCTTGTCCTGAACGCTGACCGCAGCCTGTGAACGCTGGCCGCAGGCTGTGAACGCTGGCCCCTTGTCCTGAACGCTGGCCGCAGCCTGTGAACGCTGGCCGCTTGTCCTGAACGCTGGCCGCAGCCTGTGAACGCTGGCCGCAGGCTGTGAACGCTGGCCGCTTGCCCTGAACGCTGGCCGCCTGTCCTGAACGCTGGCCGCAGGCTGTGAACGCTGGCCGCTTGTCCTGAACGCTGGCCGCAGCCTGTGAACGCTGGCCGCTTGTCCTGAACGCTGGCCGCAGGCTGTGAACCCTGGCCGCAGGCTGTGAACGCTGGCCGCAGCCCTGTGAACGCTGGCCGCTTGTCCTGAACGCTGGCCGCAGCCTGTGAACGCTGGCCGCTTGTCCTGAACGCTGGCCGCAGCCTGTGAACGCTGGCCGCAAGCTGTGAACGCTGGCCGCTTGTCCTGAACGCTGGCCGCAGCCTGTGAACGCTGGCCGCTGGCCTGTGATCGCTGGCCGCAGGCCGTGACCTGTCCCAGCTGAGTATGAAAAATCGGCACGGTTGATGTCCACTCCGGGCACGGCCACCAAACCTCCTGAAGCTCTCTAGTGGGATGGTCCGGGCGGAGTATGAAAAATAGGCACGGTTGATGTCCACTCCGGGCACGGCCACCAAACCTCCTGAAGCTCTCTAGGGGGATGGCCCGGGCGGAGTATGAAAAATCGGCACGCTTGATGTCCACTCCGGGCACGGCCACGAAAGCTCGTTGTGCTCTTTAGGGGGAAGGTGATTGAGCTAGTGCCCCGCCCCGTCCGCGACCCTAGCAGGATGAACGATGGTGAGTGACACCCCGCCCCCGGCCCCGTGACCCCCCCGCGCGCATTATAATCTTTGACAGTGCGCAGGGCGCAGGGACGCAGGGGCGCGGGGGCGGACTTGACGGACTTGAGCGGACCTTGGGCGGACTGGGCGAAGGAAGGGTCGAGAGCTAGGCCCCGTGGCGTGCCGCGTGCCCCCATATTGGTGCCCCAAGTCCCGAACGTCGATGCAAAGGCATGCCCCCGAGTCCCGGGGAGCGGCCCCGTGCACGGCCGAGGCCTGCCCCCGCGTCCCGCACATCGGCCCCGGGGCATGCCCCCGTGCATCGCCTCTAGAACGCCCCCCAAGCAAGGCCAAGGCATGCCCCCCGAGTCCCGCCCATCGCCCCGTGGCAAGGCCAAGGCATGCCCCCGAGTCCCGCACATCGCCCCGGGCCGTGCCCCCGGGTCCCGAGGAACGCCCCCAAACGGCCCCGGTGCATGCCCAAGGCGTGCCACCGCGTCCCGAGGATCGGCCCCGGTCCATGCCCAAGGCGTGCCCCCCGGGTCCCGAGGAAGGCCCCCGGAACGGCCCCGGTGCATGGCCACGGCATGCCCGCGAGTCCCGCACCTCGCCCCGGGGCGTGCCCCCGAGTCCCGAGGAACGCCCCGGTGCATGCCCAAGGCCTGGCCCCGAGTCCCGCACGTCGCCCCGGAACGGCCCCGGGGCGCGGCCCAGGCATGGCCCCGAGTCCCGGGGAACGCCCTCAGAACGGCCCCGGTGCATGGCCCCGCGTCCCGCACATCGCCCCGAAACGGCCCCGGTGCATGCCCAAGGCATGCCCCTGAGTCACGAGGAAGGCCCCCACAACGGCCCCGGTGCATGGCCGAGGCATGCCCCCGGGTCCCGAGGACCGGCCCCGGGGGGCCCGGGGCATGCCCCCGGGTCCCGAGGGTCGGCCCCGGGGCATGCCCCCGAGAGCGTCCACGCACGCTGCCGGACGCCCACGGCAGAATCCATGCATGCCGGGCAGCGTCCGGGCATGCTGTCGCTGGGTGCCGGGGGCTGCCGGGGGGTGCTGGACGCTGGCCGCAGGCTGTGAACGCTGGCCGCAGCCCTGTGAACGCTGGCCGCTTGTCCTGGACGCTGGCCGCAGGTTGTGAACGCTGGCCGCAGCCTGTGAACGCTGGCCGCAGGCTGTGAACGCTGGCCGCTTGTCCTGAATGCTGGCCGCAGCCTGTGAACGCTGGCCGCTTGTCCTGAACGCTGGCCGCAGCCTGTGAACGCTGGGCGCAGGCTGTGAACGCTGGCCGCTTGTCCTGAACGCTGGCCGCTTGTCCTGAACGCTGGCCGCAGCCTGTGAACGCTGGCCGCAGGCTGTGAACGCTGGCCGCAGCCCTGTGAACGCTGGCCGCTTGTGCTGGACGCTGGCCGCAGGCTGTGAACGCTGGCCGCAGCCCTGTGAACGCTGGCCGCTTGTCCTGGACGCTGGCCGCAGGCCGTGAACGCTGGCCGCAGCCCTGTGAACGCTGGCCGCTTGTCCTGGACGCTGGCCGCAGCCCTGTGAACGCTGGCCGCAGCTCCTGAACGCTGGCCGCAACCTGTGAACGCTGGCCGCTTGTCCTGGACGCTGGGCGCAGCCCCTGGACGCTGGGCGCAGCCCCTGGACGCTGGCCGCAGCCCCGCGAACGCCCGAAAGCCGTCCCGAGAAAAAATCCCCGTATTTTTGTCGTGCGTTTTTCCCCAAATTTTGTCCACCCCTTCCCCACGATTTTAGAGGATTTACAAGCTTTGTCCCGCATTTTTCTGATTTTTCTCCGATTTTTAGGATTTTTTTTCGTTTTCGACTTTAAAAAAATCATAAAAAATAGCTCGGGTGTCCGAAAAATTCCGAAAAAATATTTTTTAGTAATTTCACATCATGATCTTTCCAATGGTACCATTGGTTGCTGCTGAAACATTATAAATCTTCAAAAAACCCCAGTATGATTTTTCGTCACAGTTGATGTCTACTGGGGGCAGAGCCAGTAGAGTTATAAGAGCTCTTTATAGGGGAGGTGCTTGGCAAGCAGCTGGGGAAGCAGCAGGGTCAGCGGCAGCCATCGCCCATGCATGGCATGGCATGGCATGATGTCAAAGGCCTTGTTGCCATGGCTTCCTTGCACCGAACCTTGGCGGGCGGATGAGGGACCACCCCGGGGGTCGGTTTTTGCCTCGGGAAGCGTGACTAGCATGAAAATTGTTGGATATCGATCGATGGAGTGCGGGAATCGTTGCTATGCTAGTTCCTACCTTCCGAGGCACCGGTGGTGCTCCTGACGCCCGTCTCCGGTGGCATTCCCTAGGCTTCTAGGATGCCATCACGGGTGGGGGCCTTGCCCCCCCTCACCCGAGAACGGTGATCACCCCCACGTGGGCAGGGGTGATTGTCGGTGAATTCCCGCGGCCCACCGTCCCTTCTTTCTTGACCCGGCCCCCTTGCTCCCTGACATCATTTCTGTTGCTCGACATGCCCCTTCCTGGGGGCGGACGGCGGACGCACTGGCTTGTGGGATTTAAGCGGGGGCGTGTTGCCTTCCACGTGCGGGCTGACCGTCGCAAGCGCGGTGACAGGAGAGGCGACGCGGGATGGGCTGGACGCTCCGGTTGTGAGAAGCCTGTGATCGGTGAGTGAGGGCCTAGACGCTTGAGCTTGTAAGCCCCTCGCGCCCGTGAGCCACTGCCACGAACGGGGTGGAAGGCTTGTCTTGAGGAG
>JAKOGI010005207.1:7500-10000 GCA_029747015.1 Carnegiea gigantea | reverse complement strand
CCAGCGTTCCCAGCCTGCGGCCAGCGTCCAGGACAAGCGGCCAGCGTTCACAGGCTGCGGCCAGCGTCCAGGACAAGCGGCCAGCGTTAACAGGGCTGCGGCCAGCGTTCACAGCCTGCGGCCAGCATCCAGCACCCCCCGGCACCCAGCGACAGCATGCCCGGACGCTGCCCGGCATGCATGGATGCTGCCGTGGGCGCCCGGCAGCGTGCGTGGACGCTCTCGGGGGCATGCCCCGGGGCCGACCCTCGGGACCCGGGGGCATGCCCCGGGGCCCCCGGGGCCGGTCCTCGGGACCCGGGGGCATGCCTCGGCCATGCACCGGGGCCGTTGTGGGGGCCTTCCTCGGGACTCAGGGGCATGCCTTGGGCATGCACCGGTGCCGTTTCGGGGCGATGTGCGGGACGCGGGGCCATGCACCGGGGCCGTTCTGAGGGCGTTCCCCGGGACTCGGGGCCATGCCTTGGCCGCGCCCCGGGGCCGTTCCGGGGCGACGTGCGGGACTCGGGGCCATGCCTTGGGCATGCACCGGGGCGTTCCTCGGGACTTGGGGGCACGCCCCGGGGCGAGGTGCGGGACTCGGGGGCATGCCGTGGCCATGCACCGGGGCCGTTCCGGGGGCCTTCCTCGGGACCCGGGGGGCACGCCTTGGGTATGGACCGGGGCCGATCCTCGGGACGCGGGGGCACGCCTTGGGCATGCACCGGGGCCGTTTGGGGGCGTTCCTCGGGACCCGGGGGCACGGCCCGGGCGATGTGCGGGACTCGGGGGCATGCCTTGGCCTTGCCACGGGGCGATGGGCGGGACTCGGGGGGCATGCCTTGGCCTTGCTTCGGGGGCGTTCTAGAGGCGATGCACGGGGGCATGCCCCGGGGCCGATGCGCGGGACGCGGGGGCAGGCCTCGGCCGTGCACGGGGCCGCTCCCCGGGACTCGGGGGCATGCCTTGGCATCAACGTTCGGGACTTGGGGCACCAATATGGGGGCACGCGGCACGCCACGGGGCCTAGCTCTCGACCCTCCCTTCGCCCAGTCCGCCCATGGTCCGCTCAAGTCCGTCAAGTCCGCCCCCGCGCCCCTGCGTCCCTGCGCCCTGCGCCCTGTCAAAGATTATAATGCGCGCGGGGGGGTCACGGGGCCGGGGGCGTGGTGTCACTCACCATCGTTCATCCTGCTCGGGTCGCGGACGGGGCGGGGCACTAGCTCAATCACCTTCCCCCTAAAGAGCACAACGAGCTTTCGTGGCCGTGCCGGGAGTGGACATCAACCGTGCCGATTTTTCATACTCCGCCCGGGCCATCCCCCTAGAGAGCTTCAGGAGGTTTGGTGGCCGTGCCCGGAGTGGACATCAACCGGGCCTATTTTTCATACTCCGCCCGGACCATCCCCCTAGAGAGCTTCAGGAGGTTTGGTGGCCGTGCCCGGAGGGGACATCAACCGGGCCGATTTTTCATACTCAGCTGGGACAGGTCACGGCCTGCGGCCAGCGTTCACAGGACAGCGGCCAGCGTTCACAGGCTGCGGCCAGCGTTCAGGACAAGCGGCCAGCGTTCACAGCCTGAGGCCAGCGTTCAGGACAAGCGGCCAGCGTTCACAGGCTGCGGCCAGCGTTCAGGACAGGCGGCCAGCGTTCACAGGCTGCGGCCAGCGTTCAGAGGCTGCGGCCAGCGTTCCGGACAAGCGGCCAGCGTTCACAGGCTGCGGCCAGCGTTCAGGACAAGCGGCCAGCGTTCACAGGCTGCGGCCAGCGTTCAGGACAAGCGGCCAGCGTTCACAGGCTGCGGCCAGCTTTCACAGGCTGCGGCCAGCGTTCAGGACAAGCGGCCAGCGTTCACAGGCTGCGGCCAGCGTTCAGGACAAGCGGCCAGCGTTCACAGCCTGCAGCCAGCGTTCCCAGGCTGCGGCCAGCGTTCAGGACAAGCGGCCAGCGTTCACGGGGCTGCGGCCAGCGTTCACAGCCTGCGGCAAGCGTTCACAGCCTGCGGCCAGCGTTCAGGACAAGCGGCCAGCGTTCAGGACAAGCGGCCAGCGTTCACAGCCTGCGGACAGCGTTCACAGGCTGCGGCCAGCGTTCAGGACAAGCGGCCAGCGTTCACAGGCTGCGGCCAGCGTTCAGGACAAGCGGCCAGCGTTCACAGCCTGCGGCCAGAGTTCACAGGCTGCGGCCAGCGTTCAGGACAAGCGGCCAGCGTTCACAGGCTGCGGCCAGCGTTCAGGACAAGCGACCAGCGTTCACAGCCTGCGGCCAGCGTTCACAGGCTGCGGCCAGCGTTCAGGACAAGCGGCCAGCTTTCACAGGGCTGCGGCCAGCGTTCACAGGCTGCGGCCAGCGTTCACAGGCTGCGGCCAGCGTTCAGGACCTGCGGTCAGCGTTCACAGGCTGCGGCCAGCGTTCACAGCCTGCGGCCAGCGTTCACAGGCTGCGGCCAGCGTTCAGGACAAGCGGCCAGCGTTCACAGGCTGCGGCCAGCGTTCAGGACATGCGGCCAGCGTTCAGGACA
>JAKOGI010005206.1:5000-15223 GCA_029747015.1 Carnegiea gigantea | reverse complement strand
TATATATATATAACCAACTGTTATAAAACTAAGTAATGAAATATATAACAATTTATAAGCATCTAATTGTCTACATCGTGTTCGTCATCATCCTCATCCCCATCCTCATCATCGTTCTTATCATCATCATCATCATCATTATCATCATCATCATATAAATACCGCCCTTCCCCTACTTCATTTGTTTTGTTTACATCATCCCACTCGTCCTCTTCATTGGCCTCATCCTGTTCTTCCTTATCTATGTCGTCATTTACTTTAATAGATTAAAAATCCTTGTCATCATCAACCTCTTCTAGTGGTGCACTTTTATTCACTGATGATGTGGGGACAACATAACTCACATGTTTTGCAAGTGACGTCATGCACATTTGTTAGCAAGCATAGGTGAAGTGTATTACTTATCGACTCTAGCCCTTGGTTTGGTTGGCATGACAACAAGCCAATTCACCTTATCGCTTAATTGATGAATGTGGCATGAAATTCACTTGTGATGCAGTGTTTTTGAAGATGAATGGATCATCCTTTCTGTATCTCCTAGTGCGATGAACCTCAATAAAGTTGCTTAGCTTATGATGTTATGTCCCACGATTCAATGTAAGATCAAACCACTCACAACTAAATAGCACATATCTTTTAAATAGTTCACCTACACACTCAATTTCAATAATATCTTTGCGGATGCCATAATAATCATTTTCAATATTTGCCTTCCCCAATCCCACATAAACCAACACCACAATTACATGTTTTCTTCCTGACATTGTGAGTTTCTGTATGGAATTTAAATCCATTAACTGTACATGTTGTCTATATTGATACATGTCTATTAGGCTTTGTAGCCAATTATGTTAAATACCAATAGTTGTGGCTGTTAAACAGTTGAATGTAATGCACCCAAGGCGACATAGAATGTGTTTTAGTTAATATAGTGCACCAAACTATGTTGAAGTATTTATAGAAGAATAAGTTAAATTACTTACATTTTGACTAAACTAATCTACAAATTGAGTCTCAATGATGGTGTCATCATTATCATTACTAACATTGGGATGTGTAGTTTGCACTTGTTTTGTAAAAGTTCTATAACATTTTAAAAGATGGGAAATAAACTAGTGTTACTAAAGGATTAACTCAATTGAAACTTATAATGGCTAAGGTAGTACTTACACAATATAAGGTTTCACTTCATCATAAGTTAGTAGCACGAGAAGATGATTAGCAATATATTCAGCATCTTTGAGATACCTTGATCTTTCCTTCCCTATAGCATTCCCTTATGGTTCAAACATATATAGAGTTAGGAAATTATTATTATATTCATCACCATCCTGATTTCTTGGACATTTACTATGCATGGAGGGCACATTAGAACATAAATAGATGCAAAGAACGTCCTTTCAGCTTCTAGGTAAGCTTCTACAATTGAATCTTCAGGACACGCTTGTTGTTTTATCTTTTTTCTTCAATCAGCCAAACTATCTAACAAAATATTATTAACACATACTTGTAAGTGATTTCAAAGTCAAGCTTGGTTAATACATTTCCATTACATACAATCTATTTACCTCTCAAATGGATACATCCATCGGTACTACATGGAACTGCCAAATTGTGCCTCTTCTGCTAAATGCACTAGCAAGTGCTCTATCACATTGAAGAAGCCTAGAGGAAATATCGTCTCCAACTTATAGGGAGTAATGGCAATGCTCTGATACATTTCCTTAAGTACATCCTCTCATAGTGTTGTTGAGCATAAGTTCTTAAAGAACTTACTTATCTCAATGAGAGGTTTCAAAATATCATCTTGGAGAGCACCAAATGCAATAGGTAAAAGACTCTTCATGAACATATGACAATCATGACTTTTCATATTTTTAAACTTTGCATCATCGGGGTCCACAATATTTCTTAAATTGGAACAATATCCATCAGGTATTTGAAATCCCTTGACCTATTCACATAGCTCTCTTCCTTTTCCATACGGAGAACGAGCTTTGCTTTTAGTTTAACCGTTTTACCACTATGGCCTAGCTACAAATGTAATTCTTTTGTATCACATATACCTACAACATCCATTCTTGATTTGATATTGTTCTTTACTTTTCCACAACCATCCATAATGGTGTTAGTGATGTTTTCAAAGAAGTTCTTTTCTATGTATATCACATCTAAATTATGACAGAGCAACTAGTGTGCCAGTAAGGCAACTCCCAAAATATGCTTTTCTTCATCTAATTATGCTTATTTTTCTTAAATCTTGGTATTCGAAAGTAGCTATCTGTGGTCACCATTGGGTGGCTCCCTACCTCAGCATAAAGTTAATCCGGAAATATACGACGATGAGGACCCACTATAACAATTCTGCCTTTTCTAAATGCAATTGCATTTCTTTGAAATCCATGATTCCTTAGCAAAAAACAACGATGATAATCAAATTATGAGAATTTACCTACATTCTTCGATCTCAAAGCCTTTTGTTGTTTCATGTATAGTGGACATACCAAATTATCATTAGTACTCCACTTGGATAGCACTCCATATGTTGGGAAATCATTGATGGTCCACATAAGTACATCCTGAATTGAAATATCTGACCCATAGAATTGTGGTAGGTTTCAATTCCAACATCCCACAATTCCTTTAACTCATCAAATAAGAGGTTGTAAACACACATCTGTTTGATTCTTGGGATTTTTAGGGCCGGGGATTACATAAGTGAGGTATATGAATGGTGTAGTCATACACATTTCAGGGGAAAGTTTATAAGGCATAACTACCACAGGCCAAATGAAATAAGATCTTAAAGACAAAGTATCAGGATTAAATTCATCTGCGCAAAAGCCAAGCCTAACATTTCCATGCTCTGCCACAAAGTTAGGGTACTTGCTATCGACATGTTTCCATACTGCCTCATCTGATGGATGACATAAAACATAATCCTCATGCCAATGTTCATGATGCCATCTCATGTGCTCTGCAGTTCTTCTTGATGCATGCAAACTTTGAAGACGAGGTTTCAATGGCCAGCAATGTATCCTTGCATTTGGTAATAGATTTTGATTTCTTTATTATGATCTTTGTCTCTTTCATCTCGAATGCCCAAAAAATTTGCAAGCATCAAAGCTTAGGTCATCTTTAAAGAAAAGCATACTACCTTTATGGGAACAATCAATGTGTAGCACATCGTCGCTAAGATCCTTAACAACCTTCTTCATCTGGCTATAATTTTTTAGCATGCGGTTGTTATGAGGGCACATCTCTTTCATTGATTGAAACAGTTTTGGCATGTTATAATCAGCTTAACACTCAACAACCTAATAGCACAAGAGAGCCCACTCTGGGTATAGTAGCCATCATATAAGGGTTGTTGAGCAGCTTGAACCATATTATAGAATAGTTTTTGGCAAGTGCTTGGCTCTTCCTCCCTTACATTTTGATTTGCCAGTATAACATCACCAACCGTACTCCATGTTATCTACGTAGGATTCATTGTAGTCATAATTAATATGACTTAAACACTAGCTTTAGGCATTTCACTAGTAGAATACCCAAAATCATATTGTTAAGATTCTACTTCTCTGTGGCTTATCCAATCACAAAACCCTTATACAGAAGGTGCATTTTTACCTCATCAGGCATCAAGTGCACTCTATTTTTGCATTTAGCACATGGACATCTATACTTCCCTCCACTTTGAAACTCCAGTTGCCTATATGCAAATTCATCAAATTGATTTACTCCATTTAGAAATTGTTGCATATAGCCATTACGATAAGATAATAATCTATTATACTTCTACCAACGATTTGGAGGGTCATTCATATTCTACTTAAACAACAATATTATATAAGTTATTAGATTAATATTAATTTTAATTAATATAATTATAATTATATAAATTATTTAAATATGTATTTCATATATTTTAATTGTCGAATGCAACATTAACTAATCCATAAAAATACATATGGGTACATGAACTTAAATATGTGTAACATTAGAAACATCTATTATATAAGATATGTAATTGAACATATCAACAGATACACTAACTTACATTAAGATTTTTAAATATTCATGTTCTATTACTCACACTTTCTTAAATTATTCATCTAAATACTCACAACTTTACTTATCAAAGATTCTATTTAATTACTGATTACTCCTAAATGCAGACAAAAAAAGGTCAAATCACATTACCATAAAAGCTACATTATAGCATCAAGTTTATGCCAACAATCCCATTTAAATACATCATCCCATATCAACAATTATCACATTCAAAGCACGTCAATTTACAAAAATTGTTCATTTCAACTCTTACTAATTTCACAGTTGAAATATAAATTGCAATATTTTTTTATACATTTCTACTCATAAAATTAAACCCTAAAATAAAACTAAATTACCATACCTAAATTCTAAATTAAATATATTGAGGAAGATGTTCAACTAAATTTCACATAATTACTTCACAAAAATTTCAACTTCTGCAAATTGTTCACATCAACTCCCACAAATTTCACACTTACTTCGCACATATTTCAACTCTCACAAATTGTGCACTTCAACTCCCATAAATTTCACGCAATTACATCACACATATTTCAACTAGGGCTATCAAAAGTTAACCTGATGCGATTACCGATCCAAACGGAATACGAAATTAAGTGGGTTTGGGTAAAGATTTTCAACCCATTTAATTAAATGGGTTGACACGTTTAACCCGTTTAATTAATTGGATTAGATTCAGGTTAAGAATTTTGACACGAAAAAATACATATTTAATCTATTTAATTAAATGGATTAAATAAGTTGATTTATTTACCCTGTTACCATGTACTTTCAGGGGGAAATTGTGAAAATGTGGGGTTTAATCAAGTTGATATTTATTTTGTGATTGTGATTCTTGTAAATCGTAGACAATGGTTGCATTATGATGGGTCAAAAAATTGATTATGATGCTCAGTAATCATATTTTAGTCAAAATATTAAGCAGATAAACAGAAAATCGGATAACCTAAACCTGGCCCATTTATATTAAACGGATTAATAGGTAAATCTCAAGTCAATCCTTTTAAAAAATAAACGGGTAGAAGTCAACGTTTTCAACTCGTTTAATAAAACGGGTTAGGTTCGGATCGAGGATTTCTCAACCCGTTTAAGTTCGACACAAATAAGAATTCGATCCGACCTGACCTGTTTGACAGCCCTAATTTTAACTCCCATATATTTGTTGACTTCAACTCCTATAAATTTCACACAATTACTTGACACATATTTTAACTCCCACTAATTTTACACAATTTCTTGACACAAATTTCAACTCTCACAAATGATTCACTTACAAAAGCCACTAATTTCACATTTTAATTAAAATTACCAAATCAAAACTCTAAATTGTATTGATGAATAAGCTGAACCAAATTGGAGCAACTACTTCACACAAATTTCACAATTCACCATAAACATGAACTAACTATGAAATTTCAACAATCTAAAGCTATAATTTTTAAGAATTAAAACTACAATAGGTCAGAAAAAAAATTACCAAATTTTCAGCTCCGTACGCTAGACTCAGCGGCGGGCGGCAGTCGGAGGTGGTGGATGCGGTAGGGTGTGCGCTCTTGCGCTCTCTCTTATACTAGCTTTGAATTGAATAAATTGTGAAAGAAAAACCAAATTTGGTTATTGTATTTCAGATGGTGATGAAATTTCCGTCACCATTTATTTTAACCGTTCTATGATAGAAATTCCGCCGCTGAACAAAAAAACATTTAAAAATTATATGGCCATGGATTTTCCATTGTTATTTACTAAAACCTAGTAACAGAGTGCTATTTCGTTGCCAATTCCGTCGCTAATTCCGTTGCCACATCGGATACAATTTATTCTCATCTTAACCTTCGCTGCCTGCAATGGAAACAAATTTCATCATTAAATCAACATCGTGATGTTTGCGGCCCCTAGAACCTGATCGGGCTTTGCACCCTTCGTGTCTGAGTCCTTTTATATGTCTAAAGTGTCTTAGCAAACAAAATCTTGGTTGAATTAGTACACCTGTTTAGACTAAGCTTAATGAGAAAAGAAACACGTCTCCTTTCTCTAAATTAATTTAGACTATCCCCACAACTGCTATAAAAAAGGAGGCTGCCACAAGGGTTAGAGGCACGAATAGGTGTCAATTAGGAATCAGTTTAGCATCAGTTAGACTATTAAGAGAATTGAAAAATTGACAAAGATTTCTAGTAGAATAGTGTTAGAAATTAGAGAGGTAAAATCCCAAGTGATACACTAAGAGGATTGAGAAGGAGAGATATGATTGATCATTAAAAGGTGTAACTTTGCTAGGTTCCTAGGTAAATCAAGTGAGTTATCCTAAGGGGGGTAATTCCCTTCCTCTCTCTAACCTCTTACTTCATCTCTTGTTATGATTTTTGTGTTTCAAATTGCCAAATATGTAATCTTTAGGGAGTTCCTCCCTGCTGTAGTTGTTTACTTTAGTTTAGACTAAAAATTGTACCCTTTTGTATTATTTAATCTGATTCATACTGATCTCCTGTATCATGGTGTGATAGACTAATAATAATTCGATTTCCCATATTCAATAGTAAAGGACATTAGTGATGATGGGTGATGATACAAGGCACCTCACTATATTTCCGTGTTGTCGCCTCTAAATATGGATCCTCAATTCAAGCCCACATGGCCAAGATGGTCCCCACACTAGGGATTACTCGGGGGCCTTGAGAAAACCTTTTTTTTAAATGAATCAACTATCCCTTTTGATATAAGTTTTAGTCGTCACTTTTGAGTTATCGTATGCTTGGAAAGTAGATTTGGTTTATAAGTTTTTCCTAAAACTCAATGGTGACTCCATTAGTTAATTCATTGCTTTTATCTTATTTTTTACTTTTATTTTAATTTTATTTCTCGATGGAAGGATTTTGATTGGAGATAGTATCACTGTATTGATTAGGATCTGAGCCCAGCACGGGCCTAAGAACTCGCAAGTTCCTGGATTAGGCTAGTTTCCTAAGTCCTAGATTAGGCAATCAATATTGCTACAACTAGATCAAGTAACTAGACTTGTTTCTGCCACAAGAACCTAACTGGATTAGAATTCTAGCCCAAGTTACTGATCCAGTTCAGTTATCTACCAGAATTCAATTTTTGTGAGAAAGAAAAAGAGAAAAAAACATTAAAAAAACTAGTTTTGACATGAAAAAAATAAATTTCTAGCAAATAAGTTCGACCATTCATGGGGATTGTGCACAAGGATAGGTTGCTCAGGGGCAAGGGTCCTTAGACATGGCCAACTTAAGGAGATCTTTTGCCCAAGTACTGAGATTTCTTAACCTGAAAGCTGAATGAGCCCCTAAACTCTCATGACTATCAATAATGGCCCTAGATATTGATTTTTAAGAACTTAAGAAACTTTTAAAAGCTCAATGACTAACTAAAGTGAATATTTAATTATAAACCAATTAGAATATTTAGGTCAGTTTTCTAGCAACTTGTTGAAGCAATAACTTAACCTGGAAATATCATATTGAGGTGCAAATTTGGAAAATCCTTTTTGTCTACTACAACTTTTGTTTTATAATAAATCACATAAACCACATCAACTGCCTCAAAAATGCACATCTTTTTACGTAGCCAGTTTCAGGTCAGAAATGCGCAGTCTTGGAAGAAAATTCATTTCTGCCTCATTTTAAGCCTATAATTGATGATTCAAAATTTATAGAAAATAGACTTGCAAACCTACATCTTTGAGGTTTCTATGATTTTTATCTTAGTACATAAACCCATTTTATTCTACAAAGTCTTGTCTAGTATAGGTCCGCTTTTTTCTGGTTTTAACTAAAGTCATATTTCATGCATAAATTGGTCCTGTTCAGCTTTAGGTATGAAATACATGTATATGAGCCTAATGGATGTCAAAAGCCAATCTTTCCAAAGATGAACCACGAGAGAGAATCCCCAATTAGAAGAAAACCTCTAATGGAGATGAACCAATGCTTGAAATATGTAACCAAGAGATAAATCAAAGAGGATATATCTAAGCTAAAGGTTAAACCACCACCTAGATTAAATCAACCCATCTTCTAACCCTCTAAAGCCTTAGCACCAGGGATTAGATTAAAGGGAAGAACTCAAATCACCACCCTCTACAGAGAGATAAAGATTTTGAGATTTTGAGGAAAATCAAACTTCAAGCTCTCATATCATTCATCAAGTTTGCCTTTTCATGGTGGTAGTTGGATCTATAAATACCCAATTAGAGGGGAATTATATTTATATTGATGGGACAAGTGGGCCAATAGGAGGCTTAGAAAATATCCTAGAAAAATAAATTAAGATGCATAAGATAATTACAATCACTATGAGCTGTATTTTCCAATATTCATCCTCCGTTTTCTAGAGAGGCTTAAGTAGGTTCTACTCCACCAATGCGGGTGCCGCCACTTGTCAATTCTTCCTTTGTGTGTTAAGAATCATCATCTGATTAATCTCCAAAATTACAGCTCTAACCTCTTCAATTAAGCCTATAATCAGAACCGTGCATTTTCTAGTCCTGGACCGACCCTTGCTTGGTATTTAGCCCATAACGTCCTCAATACTTTCAATTTGAGTGCGATTCAAGATTTATTGAACAATATACATTTGGGGTTTTCCATCTATGTATAATTTGTAGAAGGCGGAGCTTTGCTGTGCTAAATGTGAGCTACAAATGAAGCAAATTATTCTGTCCAGAAACTGTAAATGAGCTAATGAGGTGATTTTGGGAGGATTAAGTGGTTAACTCTTTATTTATAGCTACTAATGGTCTACCCACCTTACCTAGTCCTACTTGGACTTTCATAAGGGCCCCAAGTCAATATTGACCTAGGGGGACCTAGTCCTTGACCTAGGATCAACATTAGACTAACTTCGATCAAGACCCTTACTAGTGAAGGTAGGCCCAAGCTCGAAACTTGCTCTGTATTAATCTCTTCCCCTTAGAGAGGATTTATCCTTAAACTGTTGCATTTGTAATATAAGCATACCACTCTAGATAACTTGTTGCACCCATTGAATTTGAGAAAACTCATTGTGCTAAGAGTACCACCCTTCTTGAACATGTATGAATTGTTGAAGGATTTAGGAGATACTCCAACAGGATGAAAGATTTTTCTAATATTTATGAGCTTATTGAAAATTTCCATTTACTCATCACAAATCATCTTGAAAGGGATTTTCTTATCAATCACAAACTTGACTTGTATAGATTGACTTTTGAGGGAAAAGGGTGAGAGTTTCACATTTGGCGTGGAAGGACTAATAATTTCTTTGTGGGGCTTTAATTTTTGTGGGGTTTGAGGTTGAGGAGGATTTTGGAGATTGAGAGTGAGAATTTGGACATATAAGTTGGGCCTCCTATGAAAGATAATCTTAGGGCCAATTTTCAATAGTCTCCCAAAAATTAAATACGCAGCATGCATGGGAAACACATCATGGATAGCCTCATTCCTCAACTTGCTCATTGAAAACAAGAGTAGAGATTCCTTAGTGATATTCACCTCAATTCTCCAATTGGGAAAATGGGGAGGATAAGAGTGAGACTGAGGGATAATAGGTAGTACAACCTCTAAGTTAGGACTTGATTCAACTTCCTTCTCCTCAAGGCCCAAAAGGATCTCATTTTCTTCTTTGACCTCTTCTTGAACCTTGGTTGGCTCCTCTTCCTCTTGAACTTGAACGTGAACCTCCACAGTTTCTTCAAAAGAATGAATTAGTGTTGAATCCATTTGAATTAGAGCCTTAAGGGAGCTCTCATCCATGGACAAGCTTTCTCTTGCTTCATCTGAACCCAAAATTAGCTCATTTTCATCTTGAACCAATATCTTATCTTGGAGAACAATTGGCTTTGCTTCCAAGATTTATTCTTCAATGAGTTGATATGGGTTGAATCTTATATCCATGTGTGACTTAAGCTTACTCCAAATCTTGATTTTGGGCTTGCCTTAAAGAGCTCTCTCCCTCCTAAGGCATTTAAGCTAATAGTAGCCTAACCTGGGAGTTTTTGAGCAGCTATCAAGAAACTCTCTTCATTGGAACATTCTTTAGCCTCAAAATAATCTTCAAGTGTTTGAACCCATCTCAAATAGACGGTGGGATCTAAACTAATACCATTAAAGTAAGGAGGCTCTTTCGTGGCCTTTCTCATATGCACCATT
>JAKOGI010005205.1:0-15233 GCA_029747015.1 Carnegiea gigantea | reverse complement strand
CTTGATCTTGTGTTGATATCAGTTGGTGCTGTTGGAATTGTTGAATTGTTTTATCGAATTCTAGAAGTTTATTGTCTTGTGAGAAACTTGATCAGTTTCTTGCATGTTGTGTTATTCAGATGAAGGACTGAAAGGTGAAATCTCAAATATTTTAATCCTAGGATTTGATTTGATTGCGTGATGTCTTGAAAGAGAATTACGGATTGAGAAACCATTGATTTGATAATCGTGTACCTGGTGAACCTAAACTAATTGAGAAATCCATGAAAATTGAAGATTGATTTGATTTAGGTATTTCACTTCAACTTGAAAGAGGGTTATGATATTTCGATTAGCGATTTTAACCAATTAAGGAAGAAGTGTGTGATTAATACATGGATCAGGTGATTGCTTATTTTGCTTAATTCTAATTATTATTTATCCATTAGATTAGATAATAGGTTAGTTTTAATTTCATTCTCGAACTTTGATTTGCTTAGTATGTCTTGAGGGTTTATAACCCAGTAGTTTCACCTAGTCTCTATGGGATCAACCTTGATTAGCTACAACGCCACCGTGTGCTTGTGCGCTTATTAAGTTTTTGGCACCGTTGCCGGATACTAGCGTTGAATATTAGGTTTTCTCTATAGGTTTGACTAAGCATTTTGTTTTTCTTTGGAAAAAACCAAAAAATAAAGATTTTTAAAAAATTAAAAATTAAAGAAAAAGAGATAAAAATTTTTAGAGGGAAAAAAATGATGGCAAGTTTCCATTTTTCCCAATTTGAATATGAATTATTTTGGAGGTATTTTAAGCATTTGAATGTATTTCTTGCTCAATGTGGTTATTGTGTGGGTAAATAGGAAACATTCGACATCATTGATGAGGGTGTGAACAATGAAAGTCGTACTCTTTTAGAGTATTGGGATTTTCATGGTAAAAATGTTGATGAAAAATTGTATTTGCTTGAGTGAATTGCTTGGGATTCATTTAAGTTTGAAAAGGCTAGTCGTATTTCTAGATATTCATTTCCTGATGCTTGTGCATTTTATGGTAGATCTTATTATGCACCTTTTTGGTGTGAATTATGTAATTTTTCTGACCATGCTACTAAGTTGTCTAAGGATAATACTGATGTTGTCATGTCCTTACATGATTCATCCTTCCCTTTAGCTCAGTGCAGGGGATTTGAGGCGGGTGAGCTTTTTGGGGTAGTTAATAGGTTTGATGTTACTGATGTATGTTTTGAGTCAGAAAATATTTTAGATAAGGTGTATGATCTGGTTGAGACTCCTTTGGAGGGGTCACCTGAAGTGTTTGTGCATGAGGAGTCTCCTAGCCTTGGTTTTGATGATACTGTTATCCCTAACGCCCCTTGATTATTCTCATGTTTCACCTATTTGTTCATTACCCTCTCCTTCCCCTAAGTATTTCATTAACACGCCCATTGAAAATCCTAGGTTGCTTTAGTCGATTTAATGCCTCACTTGATTCATATTACATGTACCTAGAGAACTTGCCTAGGAAAATCACATGGACTACATTCTTTAACCCTTCCTATGATTTTTCTATGGCCTTTGATACGGCGAAGAAGATACTTATTATCTTTGGTGTGATTTTCATTATTGCCTCTTACCTTTTATTCTCTAAATTGTAGTCTCAGGAGTTTGATAAGCTCCTGTGTGCTCTAACGGTGTCTGATTTAATGAGTCAAGTCTTGAAATCGTGATGGGGTGGCTAATGCTCCATGTGCCCCGGGTATTACGAGGCCAGATAGCTTAGGTGTACTCTGCACCTACACCTAAGCTGGTGAGATTGTTTTCTTTTGTTCCCCTTCTCTAAACTTTCTTCCCTTTGAATAATGCTACATTTAAGCATGGGGCAAGGGTAGTTCTATGTCTTTCATTTTGGTTTTCAGTTTGCATGTATGTAGAGCATATAAATTTAGGTTTCTTTTTTTTTTTTGCATCAACGTTTTGCATTTAGTTGCATTTATGTTTCCATATAGGATTGTATGTAAGAATGGTGTCAATTGGTGTAAGGGCCATGCTTTCGTGCTATCACCGACTAACTGTTTAGTTGTTGATTTTACCAGTTGCTTTTAATTTGTTATCCGACGAAAGTATTAAATCGACCGTGTGAGTTTTTAGCGACCAGTTTCAATAAAAGGGGCGATTATTTGACTAATATTATCATTAACGCTACTTATTTATAAAACATTTGAATCTATGCTAAACCCAGTTTTTAAAATCGCTTTTCGTTTTACTTGACAGATTCCCAAAGTTTAAACCAAAATGTACATGGTAGGTCGTTCAATTTGGGTTTAACCTAACTATTAGCGAGTACGAATCAAAATTTAGCTATATGTTGTTAGTTTAACCCAAAACACACAAAAAAAAAAAAGAGAAAAAGAGATTGAAAAGGGGGAAGGGGGACCGAAGTCGGGCAGAACCCGACCCCCCTCCTCTCGCACCTCGCTCTCTCTCTCTCTGCTACGCTCTCTCTCTCTCTCTCGCGGGCCACCGGTCGCCGCCTGGCATCACCGCCGGCCGTCACGTGTCGCCGGCGAGAGGAGGAGCTGTCTGGCCTCACCCTCGCGTCGCCAGCCACCCAACCACTGCCTGTTTTCCTTCCCCCACGTCACACGAACAAGTCAGCTCTCCAACCACGCGTCTAACACCTAAAAACCACCACCCACGTGCCGGATTCCGGCGAGCCACTACCCACTCCACCTCCTCTATAAATCTGGGGGTCGAATTCGACCCCAGACAACCCCAAATCGCGACCAAATCAAAGCTAGGGTTTCGGTTCTGGGTGTAGCTGAACCAAGAATGAATTCAAAAGGGTTTGGGCGTGAATTACTGCCAAGTGAGTGGGTAATTAAGCACTTTCAAGTGAGTGAACATCCTCTCCTAAGCTGTTGCTGTTATTTTTAGTATGAATTCAGTAGAATGATGTTGCATGTCAGATTAAGGTTAGCTCAAGTAGTTAGAAATGTCAGAGATTGATTGAAAATGTGATGCCTGGTAATTTCAAGCCTATTTATGCACGCCCGAACCGCACAAACATACCTTGCTCACTGCCGTCAGTATGCATGTTTTGAAACAGTAAATTTTCAGCTTAGAAATGCACAGGAATTGTTATAGGCTGTAACCGTACTTTCAATAATACCTGAACTGATGCATGTGCAAACTCGCTGCCTGATAATAACTCGAATCATGTTATGCTAAAACGACTTAAATAGGCTTGAAATGTAATTCTGAGGCAATGAATGACTGTTCGAATCGATACGTGTTAAATCGTGCTTGAAAAATGATTTTAAAATGAATTATGCCTAATTAAAGAGTTATAGTTTAAAACGGAATTAAAATCGAACTTAATTTAACGTATTTAGTTTCGATTCGAGTTAAAGAGTTATAGTTTAAAACGGAATTAAAATCGAAGTTAATTTAACGTATTTAGCTTCGATTCAAGTTAATGAGTTATAGTTTAAAACGGAATTAAAATCGAAGTTAATTTAACGTATTTAGCATCGATTCAAGTTATGTAGCTAATTTAAGAAAATGGATTAAAAACGAAGTTAGTCTAACGTGTTTAGCTTCCATTCGAATTGGACTAGCTAATGTTTTATGTGTGTAACGAAATACATTTGAACCCTTTTAGTACATTCGTGCTAGGGAAATTACTTCGAAATGCATTGTTGTGTTTAGCATGGAAGTATATTTGATTTACTGAATAAAGTATCGTTGAATTACGAATAAATGTGGCTATTTGCACGTTTGTTGTAACGCTCCGCTGAATGATGCTGGTTGCTCAGGTAAGGGCCTAAACTCCCCTCTCTTTTACGTAAGCTAATATGATAAGATGATGTGATTAATAAATCGATGAATCGAGTTGGTAGTTGGATGGTTTGAGAAAAGAATTATGAGCGATCGAGGTCTTGTGGTACGGTGCTTGTGAGGAGGGAGTTCGGGTTATGAAATTACCGCAATCGTGTGGATTGCGAGGCCATGTGTGGCTTATTGTGTTGAAATGATTACGAAGTGTTTAAATGTGATGTGTGTGTTTCCCTTTCCTTGCATATTTAAAATGTAACATGTGTAGGGAAGGGGGATGTTTTGACTAATGACTTTTCATGTGTTTTAAATGAACAATAGCCATGTCTAGTAACGAGCTATGGCCTATTTTAGCTATTCAAATAGTATTTGAGAGGAACCCCTAAAACGTTTTAACAAAAGGGAGATGGGAATTATACGTTGAATGATTTCATTGTTTGAAACGGAAAACTACTAGCCGTTATGGCCGATACGCTTTGAGTGGCTAAGACAATGTGCTGCGGACAATATGATATAATGTAATGTTTTCCTAGGGGATAAGTCCGGATAAACCCTAGAGGCCCTGACGAGGGTTAATGTAATGGTCCGATATGTTATATGTAGTCATCCCGGGAGTCAGAGCTTAAGCATGAGCGTTAGGTCTCACTATGGGATCGAGGATAGTTCTCATCCAATCAGCACCCTGTAATGATCTTAGGCCACAAGTATTTTCCTTATGAATGAAAAATGTAGTTGGCAATTGCCGTCTTAAATGCTTTATGAAAAGAAAGGTTGAAGGTCGACTAATAGTTGATTGAAAGAAAGATGAGCAGTCGTCATACGACTAATATGAATGAAAATGCTTTGTTTCATATGATCTCAAGTAGTGTATGGTCAAGTTCTCATGTTTACTCCAGATAGTTACGTTTGCATCAAGTCATTATGTTGCGTTAAGTAACTATACTTAGGAAGTGCATGTTGGACGAATGAGTATTAATACATCTCACAATCACGTCCTATGATGCCCATCCTTAACATGCCAACGTTCCTCGCATGAAGAACACTTTATGTTAATAATATGGTCAAGTGCCCCTAATGTGTATCGCATAGCTCAATGTAACTTGAATACCACGTGCACATTAACAAATGCACACTAAAGGTCATAGAACTTGGAATAGGTTTACTTTAGGAAGTGGAGGGGGCACTCATTGAGCACGTAGTGACTCACTCCATTTCCTTCCCCTTTTCCCCTTCCCAGGTAATGAATGAAAGATTATGCGTGCTGCTTGCTTACGGACATCCAATCTTCCAGAAAGTGTTCTTATGTTGCTGCTGCTTGCTGAAGCTGCCATGTCCTTCTTTGTTAGATGTAATGTAAAGAGTAAACATGTAGTTGGCTCTGGACTATCTGCGAACCATGTAACTGTATGACTGTTGTAAAGGCATAAGCCTCAACCGCGAGTGTGTGACTCGCTGGAAACTCCTATTTCCTTTTTGAATTTTAGTTGTAATGATACAGGTACCCTACAAATTATAATGTAAATTATGGAAATGTTGATATTACAGACAGAACTCTGCCGGATTCGTCCCAGGTTTTCCTAACCTAAGCTAAAGTTGGGTAAAAATTAAGAAGAAAATTAAAAGAAGAAGAGCCTTAAGGGTCTCCCTCGGGGGATCCTGGCGGTGTGACATCCCTGGTAGGTAGTGGGGGTGTTACATTGGGTGGTATCAGAGCCATAGGTTGCATATGCATATCGATGTGACCTTAGGAGTGTCAATTTGTGAAATTATGTGCCTTAAAGTGTTTACTTGAGCCTACTACGTGCTTACTTGAGGACACAAACTAGAACATGGTTTAGGACTCCCATTCAAATGCATGCTTCTTAGTTCATGTCTAATCTCGTGTGGTGGTGTAGGATGGTGTTTAGCATTGATGATTTCGAGTACCTCCCGTTCTGGCTGGCCGCGTGGAATGCGGTTTTCTTTTGGGAAGCAATGATTAGGAGTAACCAGAGGGGACCCTTACGGGTCACCCAAAACCACTGGACTTACAAGTTCATCCGAATGATGCCGTGCACGGGAAGATGGGGCGAGGTCACCTCAATCCTCCGTCTATTTCATGTACGCAGGGGAGCTTATACTCCGTTTACTTTCCGGGGATTAGTGGATTTCTTGATGTTAGCAGAAGGATGGGTGGATTCCTTAGGAAGTACCCCCTTGGGAAGGGGCGATGCTGCCATGCAAATGATCAATACGGCTCTAATTGCTCCTGCTGCTACCTAACAACTACCAATCACAATAGTAGAGAGAAATCAGATTGAACATCGTCAAATGAGACTTCTGTTCGCAGAAAACCCTCAAGCAAGACGATACAAGCGAGTAGCCACTCTATGGGCACGTTGGATAGATTCCTTTGGTGCACAATACCCTCGGGGCTGGCAAGCCACGATGCTCAGAATGAGAGAACTGGTGGATGGAGCACCTGATGTGGAGTACTCCCCACCATTTGTGTTATGGGACCTACTAGCCCCAGTTGAGTCTGAGGGCTCGAATGATCTAACGGTAGATGATCCCCCTGAAGAGGGTTCCTCAGGTGGTAATTAGGGTGGTAATAGGGGCTATGTGTAGCCTGGAGTCGCCAATGTGTGCATTGTATTTAAATAAAACTTTGTTAATGTGCGTTTGAAAATGAATAAACATGGGTGATACCCGATATTTCGTGATTCGTGAAAGCGCATTTTTTTTGAGAAGTGATTCGTGCGACCAAAATAGGATCGCACGAATACTTAAAGCTCTGTACATTCTGTTTAATGTTGTACTATGTTTATAAATGCTTTTGACAATCTATTTTTATGAATAAAAACTAAGCAACTTTGCATAAACGACTGTGTAGCCAATGCCTCCACGAAGGGAACAGATGGCGGCACTAACTGCCTTGGAGATGATTTGTCAGTTTAATAAGTTGAGACCACCAAGGTTTAGTGGTGGAACAGATCCTCTTGCCTATGAGGAATGGCTAAGAAGGATGGAGAATTTGTTTGAAGTAATGGACTGCCTCGAAAATTTTAAAGTACATCTGGCGACCCATCAGTTCGAAAAGGAAGCAGAATTCTGGTGGGGCACTGTCAAACCTCGAGCGGATGAACCGGCTCTAACTTGGGAACAACTAAAAACTGTGATGGATGCTCAGTATTACCCACGAGATGTAAAGAGGGCAAAGGAACAAGAATTTCTACTGTTAAAACAAGGCCAAATGAGTGTGGTAGAATACGCGGCGAAGTTTAACGAGCTTAGTCGCTTTGCGCCTAATCAAGTCGCAACTGAAGAAATGAAGATGGAGCACTTCGAGCAAGGTCTTAAAGGACCCATTAAGCGGATGATAGCTGGGCATGTTTTCACCAGCTTCCAGGAGATGTACCAGAGGGCGGTGAAAATAGCCCGAGTCATAGCTGAAACCGAAGAGGAAAGTCGTCAGGTTGGCCCAGCCAAAAGGAAGTTTAATCAAGGAGGGTCCAGTACCCAGGGAAGCAATAAGATCGGCAATTTCGACAACCGGGGAAAAGGAAAACAAGTTGTACCAAGGCAGGTGCTGGAACCCTGCAACCAATGCGGGCGTGTGCACTCTGGTCGGTGCCGATATGGCACACAAGAATGCTATGGGTGTGGATCTACGGACCACAAAATTGCAAATTGCCCCAAAAAGGCGTGGAATCGGCAGAACATTACACAAGGTTCAGGCACGGGGGCTAATCCAATTCCACAAAGAGGCCGACCTCCTGTGAATGCAACTTCAGAAGGCAAACGAGGTGGGAAAAGGCCGCAAGCAGGTGGCCGGGTGTTTAGCTTGGAAGGAGGTGAGGCGGAGGACCTCACTGCCACCGTATCAGGTACCCTTTTTATTAAACATCTTTATGCTTATGTTTTATTTGATTCAGGTGCCACACATTCTTTTGTAAATCCTACTTTTGCAAGGAAACTCGCTAGCAAGCCCAGTGAAATGGATGTACAATTATGTGTGACTACCCCCTTAGGGTCTGCTTACTATACCGACCTTGTCTTTAAGGACTGTGCTATTCAATTGAAAGGGAGAACTCTCCCTGTAGACCTAATACAGTTGGATATACAAGGTTGGGATGTTATTCTAGGGATGGACTGGTTAATGAGACATAAAGTTACTATTGACTGCGAGAGAAAGCTGGTTACCTTCACGGCCTCCAATGGAGAAAGAGTAACCTTTAAGGGAAGTGGCCACCAAGTAACCATTCCAACGGTATCTGCTATGCAAGCACTCAAAATGTTGAAGAAAGGACGTCAGGGCTATTGGTGTGCAATTGAGGTCGCAGAACTAAAGGAGCCGGACTTGAGTGAGATTCCGGTAGCGAGGGAATTTCCACAGGTGTTTCGAGAGGTACCGGGGCTCCCACCCGACAGAGAAATCGAATTCACCATTGAACTAGTGCCTGGAACCGCTCCAATATCCAAGGCACCTTATCGAATGGCACCTGCGGAATTGGCGGAGTTGAAAACTCAGTTGCAAGAGCTACTAGATAAGGGTTTAATTCAGCCTAGTGTTTCACCCTGGGGAGCACCAGTACTATTTGTGAAGAAGAAAGATGGGAGTTTGAGGGTATGTATTGACTATCGAGAACTAAACAAGGTAACGGTTAAGAATAAATACCCACTCCCTCGAATTGATGACCTGTTTGATCAATTGGCTGGTGCTTCGGTGTTCTCGAAGATTGTTTTGAGATCGGGGTACCATCAATTGAAGATCAAGAAGGGGGACGTGCCTAAAACTGCTTTTCGCACTCGATATGGCCATTACGAGTTCTTGGTGTTACCATTCGGACTAACGAACGCTCCTGCCTTCTTTATGGACTTGATGAACAGAGTCCTTAAGCCCTTCCTAGATAAATTTGTAGTGGTGTTCATCGATGATATCCTGGTTTACTCCAAGACCAAGGAAGAGCATGCAAACCACTTGCGAATGGTGCTGAAAACCCTAGAGGAGCACAAATTATATGCCAAACTTTAAAAGTGTGAGTTCTGGTTAGAAAGGGTGCAATTTCTGGGACACATAGTGACCAAAGATGGCATCTCGGTGGATCCGGCAAAGGTGGAGGCCATTATGAACTGGCCAAGACCAACAAACGTCTCCGAAGTGCGAAACTTTTTAGGTATAGCTGGCTACTATCGAAGGTTTGTAGAAGGATTTTCAAAACTAGCCTTACCTATTACCAAACTACTTCGGAAGGCCACTAAATTTGAATGGACCCCAGAGTGTGAAGATAGCTTTCAGGAGCTAAAGAAACGTTTGGTATCTGCCCCAATATTGGCGATACCTGAAGGCAATGAAGGATTTGTAATCTACAGTGATGCGTCCAAGAAGGGACTGGGTTGTGTATTAATGCAGAAAGATAGAGTTATTGCTTATGCCTCTCGCCAATTAAAGCCCTACGAAGAGAATTATCCAACACATGACCTAGAATTGGCCGCGGTGGTATTTGCCTTGAAAATCTGGACACATTACCTCTATGGAGTAAGGTGTAAAGTATACACTGACCACAAGAGCTTGAAATACATCTTTACTCAAAAAGAGTTAAACATGAGACAAAGAAGATGGCTAGAACTCCTTAAGGATTATGATATGGAGATCAAATATCATCCTGGAAGAGCAAACATGGTGGCTGACGCACTGAGTAGAAAATCCATGGGGTCTGTAGCCTGTCTACTTACACAAGAAAAGAGACTCCTAAGGGAGCTCGACGTGCTACAAATAGAGGTAGTACTGCGAGGAAATCAAGGTTACTTGACAGCGCTCCAAGTCTCTTCGCCATTGATCGAAACGATCAAACAACAGCAGAAGGATGACCCTGAACTTATGAGGACAAAGAAAGGCATGGAAGAGGGAAAGAACAAGGAATTCTCCATCCGAAATGAGGTACTTTGGTATGGGAATAGACTGTGTGTACCGAACATAACAGCTCTCAAGGAGGAATTATTAAAGGAGGCGCACAATTCCACACTTGTTGTACACCCTGGGAGTACGAAGATGTACCATGATTTGAAGACCCATTACTGGTGGAATGGCATGAAAAGGGATATCGCAGAGTACGTGGCTCGATGCCTTACGTGCCAACGGGTGAAAACCGAGCATCAGAGACATAGAGGTTTACTGCAACCCTTGCCAATTCCTGAGTGGAAATGGGAGCACATCACCATGGATTTCTTGATTGGAATGCCGAAAACCATCAAACAGCACGATGGTGTGTGGGTTATAGTTGACAGATTGACCAAGGCTGCACACTTCTTACCCATCAAGGCCACTTAAACCTCTGAGCAACTAGCTAACCTATACATTAAGGAGATAGTTAGACTGCATGGTGTGCCACTCAGTATTGTGTCAGATCGCGATACCAAGTTTACATCTCGCTTCTGGCATGGGTTTCAAAGAGCAATGGGTACAAAATTACGATTAAGTACGGCCTTCCATCCTCAAACGGACGGTCAATCCAAAAGAACTATTCAAACTCTGGAGGATATGTTGAGAGCCTGTGCCCTCGATTCTGCTGGAACTTGGGATCATAACTTGCCTCTGGTTGAATTTGCGTACAATAATAGTCACCACGCCAGTATAGGCATGGCTCCTTTCGAGGCGCTATACGATAGACGTTGCAGAACTCCAGTTTGTTGGAATGAAATAGGAGAAAGGGAACCATCCAAGGTTGACTTAATCGATCGAACGATCGGAATAATCAAGGCCATCCGCCAGAGATTGCAAGTTGCGCAAAGTAGACAAAAGAGCTACGCGGATAATAGGAGAAGGCCACTGGAGTTTGAGATTGGAGACCATGTATTTCTGAAAGTGTCCCCCCTTAAGGGGAGCATAAGATTTGGACAAAAGGGGAAACTAAGCCCACGGTTCATTGGACCGTTTGAAGTCTTGCAGAAAGTAGGATCGGTTGCATACCAATTGGCCTTACCACCCTCATGGCAAGGCATCCACGATGTATTCCATGTATCCAGTCTCAGGAAATATGTTCCGGATCCGAATCATGTCATCCGATATGAACCCCTACAAGTTAAGGAAAATCTTACCTATGTAGAAGAACCCATCCGGATTTTGGAGAAGACGGAAAGGAAGCTCAGAAATAGGAGCATTCCCTACGTTACGGTGTTATGGAAACATCACAAGGTGGCAGAAGCAACTTGGGAGTTGGAAAGCGAAATGCGTGAGAAATATCCCGCATTATTTTCACCAGGTGAGCAAATTTCGAGGACGAAATTCTTTCAAGGGGGGAGAGTGTAAGGGCCATGCTTTCGTGCTATCACTGACTAACTGTTTAGTTGCTGATTTGACCAGTTGCTTTTAATTTGTTATCCGACGAAAGTATTAAATCGACCGTGTGAGTTTTTCACGACTAGTTTCAATAAAAGGGGCGATTATTTGACTAATATTATCATTGACGCTACTTATTTATAAAACATTTGAATCTATGCTAAACCCAATTTTTAAAATCGCTTTTCGTTTTACTTGACAGATTCCCAAAGTTTAAACCAAAATGTACATGGTAGGTCGTTCAATTTGGGTTTAACCTAAATATTAGCGAGTACGGATCAAAATTTAGCTGTATGTTGTTAGTTTAACCCAAAAAAAAAAAGAAAAAAAAAAGTTTGAAAAGGGGGAAGGGGGACCGAAGTCGGGCAGAACCCGACCCCCCCTCCTCTCGCACCTCGCTCTCTCTCTCTCTGCTACGCTCTCTCTCTCTCTCGCGGGCCACCGGTCGCCGCCCGGCGTCACCGCCGGCCGTCACGTGTCGCCGGCGAGAGGAGGAGCTGTCTGGCCTCACCCACGCGTCGCCAGCCACCCAACCACTGCCTGTTTTCCTTCCCCCACGTCACACGAACGAGTCAGCTCTCCAACCACGCGTCTAATACCTAAAAACCACCGCCCACGTGCCGGATTCCGGCGAGCCACTGCCCACTCCACCTCCTCTATAAATCTGGGGGTCGAATTCGACCCCAGACAACCCCAAATCGCGACCAAATCAAAGCTAGGGTTTCGGTTCTGGGTGTAGCTGAACCAAGAACGAATGCAAAAGGGTTTGGGCGTGAATTACTGCCAAGTGAGTGGGTAATTAAGCACTTTCAGGTGAGTGAACATCCTCTCCTAAGCTGTTGCTGTTATTTTAAGTATGAATTCAGTAGTTAGCTCAAGTAGTTAGAAATGTCAGAGATTGATTGAAAATGTGATGCCTGGTAATTTCAAGCCTATTTATGCACGCCCAAACCGCACAAACATACCTTGCTCACTGCCGTCAGTATGCATGTTTTGAAACAGTAAATTTTCAGCTTAGAAATGCACAGGAATTGTTATAGGCTGTAACCGTACTTTCAATAATACCTGAATTGATGCATGTGCAAACTCGCTGCCTGATCATAACTCGAATCATGTTATGCTAAAACGACTTAAATAGGCTTGAAATGTAATTCCGAGGCAATGAATGACTCTTCAAATCGATACGTGTTAAATCGCGCTTGAAAAATGACTTTAAAATGAATTATGCCTAATTAATGAGTTATAGTTTAAAACGGAATTAAAATCGAAGTTAATTTAACGTATTTAGCTTCGATTCAAGTTAATGAGTTATAGTTTAAAACGGAATTAAAATCGAAGTTAATTTAACGTATTTAGCTTCGATTCAAGTTAATGAGTTATAGTTTAAAACGGAATTAAAATCGAAGTTAATTTAACGTATTTAGCATCGATTCAAGTTATGTAGCTAATTTATGAAAATGGATTAAAAACGAAGTTAGTCTAACGTGTTTAGCTTCCATTCGAATTGGACTAGCTAATGTTTTATGTGTGTAACGAAATAAATTTGAACCCTTTTAGTACATTCGTGCTAGGGAAATTACTTCGAAATGCATTGTTGTGTTTAGCATGGAATTATATTTGATTTACTGAATAAAGTATCGTTGAATTACGAATAAATGTGGCTATTTGCACGTTTGTTGTAACGCTCCGCTGAATGATGCTGGTTGCTCAGGTAAGGGCCTAAACTCCCCTCTCTTTTTCATAAGCTAATATGATAAGATGATGTGATTAATAAATCGATGAATCGAGTTGGTAGTTGGATGGTTTGAGGAAAGAATTATGAGCGATCGAGGTCTTGTGGTACGGTGCTTGTGAGGAGGGAGTTCGGGTTATGAAATTACCGCAATCGTGTGGATTGCGAGGCCATGTGTGGCTCATTGTGTTGAAATGATTACGAAGTGTTGAAATGATTACGAAGTGTTTAAATGTGATGTGTGTGTTTCCCTTTCCTTGCATATTTAAAATGTAACATGTGTATGGAAGGGGGATGTTTTGACTAATGACTTTTCATGTGTTTTAAATGAACAATAGCCATGTCTAGTAACGAGCTATGGCCTATTTTAGCTATTCAAATAGTATTTGGGAGGAACCCCTAAAACGTTTTAACAAAAGGGAGATGGGAATTATACGTTGAATGATTTCATTGTTTGAAACGAAAAACTACTAGCCGTTATGGCCGATACGCTTTGAGTGGCTAAGATAATGTGCTGCGGACAATATGATATAATGTAATGTTTTCCTAAGGGATAAGTCCGGATAAACCCTAGAGGCCCTGACGAGGGTTAATGTAATGGTCCGATATGTTATATGTAGCCATCCCGGGAGTAAGAGCTTAAGTATGAGCGTTAGGTCTCACTATGGGATCGAGGATAGTTCTCACCCAATCAGCACCCTGTAATGATCTTAGGCCACAAGTATTTTCCTTATGAATGAAAATTGTAGTTGGCAATTGCCGTCTTAAATGCTTTATGAAAAGAAAGGTTGAAGGTCGACTAATAGTTGATTGAAAGAAAGATGAGCAGTCGTAATACGACTAATATGAATGAAAATGCCTTGTTTCATATGATCTCAAGTAGTGTATGGTCAAGTTCTCATGTTTACTCCAGATAGTTACGTTTGCATCAAGTCATTATGTTGCGTTAAGTACCTATACTTAGAAAGTGCATGTTGGACGAATGAGTATTAATACATCTCACAATCACGTCCTATGATGCCCATCCTTAACATGCCAACGTTCCTCGCATGAAGAACACTTTATGTTAATAATATGGTCAAGTGCCCCTAATGTGTATCGCATAGCTCAACGTAACTTGAATACCACGTGCACATTACAAATGCACACTAAAGGTCATAGAACTTGGAAAAGGTTTACTTTAGGAAGTGGAGGGGGCACTCATTGAGCACGTAGTGACTCACTCCATTTCCTTCCCCTTTTCCCCTTCCCAGGTAATGAATGAAAGATTATGCGTGCTGCTTGCTTACGGACATCCAGTCTTCCAGAAAGTGTTCTTATGTTGCTGCTGCTTGCTGAAGCTTCCATGTCCTTCTTTGTTAGATGTAATGTAAAGAGTAAACATGTAGTTGGCTCTGGACTATCTGCGAACCATGTAACTAACTGTATGACTGTTGTAAAGGCATAAGCCTCAACCGCGAGTGTGTGACTCGCTGGAAACTCCTATTTCCTTTTTGAATTTTAGTTGTAATGATACAGGTACCTTACAAATTATAATGTAAATTATGGAAATGTTGATATTACAGACGGAACTCTGCCGGATTTGTCCCAGGTTTTTCTAACCTAAGCTAAAGTTGGGTAAAAATTAAGAAGAAAATTAAAAGAAGAAGAGCCTTAAGGGTCTCCTCGGGGGATCCTGGCGGTGTGACATCCCTGGTAGGTAGTGGGGGTGTTACATTGGCTTGAGATAACCTCAAATGATATGTTTGTTAGGCAAAATAGCTTTCATAAGTTTGACTAGCTTTTGATATCTAATTCCTTTTGGTGCTAAAATTTGTGAATGTTTTGTGAATATTTCTTGTTTTGACCCTTATCTTGATTGAGAACTATATTACCCCCTAGAGTCATTAGCACTAATGTTAGTACGCGGGAATCTTTTTATGAGTTTAATGAGATATTGGTAGATATCCCGTGAGATTTTGAGCCGTATTTACACTAATCATTATGCTTAGTCGCATACTTTTTTCATGTGTGTAACTCTTCCATGTTGCATCTCTAGAACTTACCAAGATTCTGGTTCAAAACCACAATAGCATGTGTATAATTGATGACATGATAGAGGCATTTCTTTCTTTGGCCATTTTAGCCACATAGCCAAATAGCCAACCCTTGTATTGTATGTGTATTTCCTTTGCTAGCCCCTTTGAGCTTATATCCGTTTTGGTTGTGATCCCTTTATATTACCCCTTGGCCAAACACATATTCCTACCTATAAGCCAAGTCTATGGAGCATCACTTCATCCATGTGGCAGGTGATTTTGGGAGCAATTAAATTTTTTCAAAAGGTCGCTTTGGGATGTTGGTTTGTTGAGCGATTGATGTTACCAAG
>JAKOGI010005204.1:0-15242 GCA_029747015.1 Carnegiea gigantea | reverse complement strand
ATATATATATATATATATATATATATATATGTATATGTATTCCAATTTTGACAAACTCTTTTTATTCACTTCTTTTGTATTAGCATATGAAACTTGAGACAATGTATATTAATAGAAATTGTCACACCAACTAAACCCAATAGGTTCGCTAGTTGGCCACTCACATAACATCAGATGAATTAACTTCATAAATATTTTGGTATTCACAGTCAACATAATGATACACACATACTATTTCAAAAGGGCATGCAACATTTGTTCCCTCTACCATACTTCCCTCCTATGGCAAATATCATCTATCCAAAATAACCATCTTATTAGCTTGTCACTCTAATTTACCTCGAGCATTGTCCTCCATACTAGTCTTATTGATGCTATTGAAATCCTGTCGTTCTGCACAATGAGTAACCTGCCTAATTTTCAGCTCAATAAGAAGCTACATTATGAAGTGTGGAAAGAAAATATGGTTGATTTAGAGAAACAATTCATTTAGAAAAAGGAAAAAAAAATATATAATCAACATCAATGTTCTTTCACTTTTTAAATTAGAAAGAAAATTACACACATCTAATTGTCTATTCCTTACATCATCTTTTAAAAAAATATAATAAGTGAACACGCACAGATTTCAAGCTTACAAGAAATGAATGAAATTGAAGCATCAAACATTGAGACTTCACAAGCCGCCACTCTTTGTTTATGAGAATGAGCCAAATTCCAATGTATATGGGAGATCAATTTTAAGATTTGCCCATATAAAAAACGTTTATTGAATGTAAATATAATAATTAAAAGAACACCAACCATGACAGTCTGCAACATGCCCAAATTTCAACTTATATTTTGTGGACTCTGTTAAATTCAAGAATTTATTAAAAGATGATGTAAGGAATAGACAATTAGTATGCTTGTTCAAACCCAACACATTATGCAACTGCTAGCTTTTAAAAGAGGCAAAACTATAAATTTATATTTGATTTACCATATTACAGATATACTAAATCACCAGACTCAGCACACTAAGTGCACTACAACAGCTGCATTACTTATTTCCTTGAACCACTACATGTACAAGACCCTATGCTTCATCAAAAAATGCCCTAATAATACAAAAGCACAACCCAACCTTGAGTCAATACACATATGGATACAAGTTACAGGGTTAAGCAACAAACGAATAAACTAAGCACATCAACACCTGAGTAATCAAAACTCATAGAAATAGAAAACTACTTCAGTCATCTTTCTTTTCAAAGTAGGGGTACTCTTGTCAAAAATACTTCTTAACATAGCTAATTTGTAATTTATGATTCCTCTTTAAGGAACCTCCTTCAAGATGTTCTTTTCTATAGTATGGCACTGATCCAAACACTCAAATTGCCTAAGAAAAATAATCTAAGGCTTAAGAATCACAATTGGAAAAAGAATCTAAACTAATAGCCCATAATCAATTAATCTACTCAGAACTGTAAACAAACGAAATTTGATGTCTCTTTTGGGATAAATACACAATATGGTTGCAACTGAGATAGACATAATTAGCCATCCCTAAGCCACTAATGAGCAAACCTAACCACAACTAATAACAGTGGAACCAAAAATCACATGAGTAATTAGAAGAAACTTACCTAAAACCTTAGGTTTGGATGAAGAAGCCGATGTTACACCTGCGAATTAAGGAAAAACTGGGTTTCAACTTCAAAATATTACAAAACAAACAAATTACACCAATTACAACGAAAATCACATGAGTGACCTTAAGTTAGAGCTAGACTTACAACAGGAAAATTAAAAATTCAACTACAAATCACTAAATGTGAATAGAAAGTAACTAATTTCAGCTCAGACTAACCTTAATCACCCCTTCAACCAAAAAGAAGAGCAACAAATCATTCGAACTTGAAGAGCAGTTTAAAGTTCACCAGCGAGATCGAATTTCATACATTGAAAAGCAAAGAAATTTGCAAAGAAAACAGAATCCAGCAAGCATTTTAATCGAAGCTTGCTGAAGAAAGCATGAAGAGAGAGAGAGAGACAGGAGAGAGGGACGAGCAAAGTGAGCTGGAAAGGAGGAGAGAGAAAGCTTCGTGAAAATGAGAGGGATGTATGAAATTAGGAATCCCATTTTTCACGAGAGACAACCGACAAACAAGCCTCATGTGACACACTTAAATCTGGACCGTTGGATGTCGATGAACGATCCAGATCGTGACTTCTCACCTACTCACACTAGCCCTCATCTCACCAGATGCGTGCCCTATATATATATATATATATATATATATATATATATATATATATATACACACACACACACATATATATATATATATATATATATGCATATATATATGTATATATATGCATATATATATATGTGTGTGTGTGTGAGTGTGTGTGTATATATATATATATATGTATATACGTATATATGTGTGTATGTGTATGTGCATGTATATATGTATGTATGTATATATATATATATATTATTTGGGAACTTCCCATGCGTTGCTGAAGATGACATGGGATGAGAGCTCGGGCTTACGCGATGGCACGTGCAGATAAGCTAACGGTCCTCTCTTGCTGAGCTGAATCTACAAAAAAGGCACCCCCGGGTTGTGGTCTGGGCAGCGCCTCTCCAATGGTCAAGTCAAAGGAGGGTCCATGAGAGAAATGAATGCTACAAAAGGAGAGAATATGAGGGAAATTATATCAGAGTGCCAATCCTTTTTTCGAGGTGGGTAGATGAGTATTTATAACTCCTGTAGCAAAGGATAAGATGGTAGTTTCATGCTGAAAAAACCCCAAAGTGGGCAGCCGTCTGCTTGCTCCGTTTGGACCTCTAGTGGGAGCCCTAAGGGTTCCATTAGGACTCGCTATACCTAGTTGGGCCTGTCCTACGATTGGGGATCCCTGGGCCTTCCTTGAAAAATCATATTTTTCGGATCATTTAGCCCCTGACATTTTACCTGCACGTAGGCCCGCCCGGTTAGTCAGGTCAAATGTGGAGTACGCTTACGTGATGGAGGTCTGTGGGTCTTCAGAAATGGCCCGCCTTTGGCCGGTTACCCCTTCTTGATCTAACACTTGGTTGTCGACTAGTGCTATGCTTGGGTTTCCAAGGCTGGCCGGTGGTACAAGAACTCGTCAACTTTGGGGTATAAAAAGGGGGTTGTTTTGGAGCCCCGCTTTGTATCGTGCATTCGGATCTCCCTTGTACCAAAGTTCCTTCTTCTAATATGGAGTTCCTCTGCTCATTGATGACGGATGAGATGGCGTTCTACGTTTTGGGTAACTTTGAGTGGTACCGTAGGGAGGTAGCATTTCCTCCTTTACCACTACCATATGATTACGAAGAGCTATGCCTAGATTTTGTCCTAGCTGAGGCCGAGGAGTATGCTCGGGATTACGAGTTCCCAAGTCACCCCATGTGGTATTCCTTGCGATGCTCCTTAACGACGCCGTGAAGCTCGGTGTTCTGCTTGGATGGATGATCGGGATAATGGGGTCGCCCTCAAAGAGTTGCGGTGGAGCATCTTCCAGGCATGGGTGGGGCACAATAAGGGTAGGATCTTGGAGATGCGTCAACAAGAGGCACTCAGCTACTTAGAAGAAGAGGAGAGTTCAGAGTCAGACGACCAAACCCCCCTCTCCAGTGATGGCAGCGAGGAGTGAGGCTTAGCAAGCAATGACTTTTGGGATGTGCATTCTGTGTGTTGCATTTTTTCTCCTTTTTTTTTGCACTCCATGAGTGTCTATAATAAAAGGATGACATTCTTTGTGAGAGCCTTGCCTTTACTCTTGCGTTTTTGCTTGCCTTCATTGACCAGGTGGCCCTGCTACTGAGGCCTGATTATGTGACGTTTTGGGGCTTGCTCCTCCGGTTCACGACCTAAATGGATGGTTCTAAGGCCCTTCTCTAGGGCTGTGAGCCTCTGTCATAGTGACATCTACACCAAATACTAGGTAATCTATCACCACATGGCATAAGCAGAATGGCGCATTGGTTTCGGGGATATCTTAGGAATATGTGGTCCCTTTTAGCCCCTTTCATTCCCCGCTATAAAGATGGAGCTGGTATCCTAAGAACGGTCACTTTAGGATGCTCTCGAATCTGTTTAGAGAGAAAGAGATAAGAGTTCTAGAGAGAGAGAGTCTCGGCTCATCTTCCCCACCTTTTTCGTGATACTGAGGAGATGGCTGATCACGTTAGGGAGACATTCAACATCTGAAGAGGGCCTCGCTTCCTCCTCGTCCACTCCTAAAAGATTATCGGGACCTCTGTCTGAACTTCACCTTGTCCGATGCGGGGCAGGTGGCGTGCGACTTTGGCATCCCGGAGATTGTCCAGGCCACTTTCTACACGATGCTTCTTAACGATGCTGTGGAGCTATCCATGGTGTGTAGGGACATGGCTAGGGGCTTGAAGTCGACCCTCAAGGGCCTGCGATGGGCTACTTTTGAGTCCTAGTTGAGCGTTAACAAGCGTGCCCTCCTGGAGGCGCAGCACCACCAATGGGTCCTTCCGAAGGAGGCCTTCGGCCCGCGAGCAGCCAGGAGGGGAGTTCAGGTTCAAATGACCCCCATCCCTTTCTAGTGATGAGTAGTCATAGGTTTCCTTTGTCGCTTGTTCCCTCATCACGCTTTTTATCCTTACAAGGCTGGTTTACCACCGTTTGTAGTGATAATAAAATGTTGCCTCTCTCTGCGGGGGCTTGATTTCCCTATGAAAGCTTTCATGCTTGTTCATAATCAACCTTATCTTATAGCTGTAGTGCTCAACTTTTACGTCTATCGAGCCCTCGGTCCCCATTGGGGGTTGAGGGTGTAGCTTGTGTTCCTTGGGTCATACTTGCAGCCTGGCGCCGGGCCTTGGGGCATGGAACCAAAGATCGATCGACCTGCGAATCGTACCATAGGTTCGCGGGTTTCCCTTTTGAGGTTGGGAACATTGAGGCAGTCTTGAATTATGTAGGTGCCATGTGGCATAAGCAAAGTGGTGCCTCGATTTTGTCACCTCCTCGAGGGCAGTGTTGTCCTTTACTCTTCTTTTCTTCTTCTATAAAAATAGAGCAGAACATCACATGAGGGATCACTTTGACTAACCTTCTCATCTTTTGTAGAGAGAGACAGAGTGAGCATGACAGAGAGAGAATCTGACTCCCGATCTTGCACCATGGTGTTTTTTTATTTTCTCAACACTAAGCAGGCAGCTGATTACGTTAGGGCAACTTTCATGTGGCACTTGAGAGAACTCGTTCGTCCTCCTCAGCCACTTCCTGAGGACTATAGCGACCCCTGCCCCGACTTCAACCTCGAAGTGGCCAAGGCGTCTGCCCGAGACTCCCACATTCCTGAGTTGACCCAGGCCGTCTTTTGCACCGTGGTGCTTAATGGTGCCGTGGCGCTGGGAGTCTCATGTGTGATCATGGATGACACCTTGACGCCAATCTTGGAGTGGCTGAACTGGGGTGTTTTTGAATCTTAGATGGAGGCAAAGGAGGAAGCTCTTTGGAGAGTGCACAGCCAGAGGCTCACCCCTCGGGGCTAATCCCAGCCTGGTGGGCAGCTAAGAAGAAAGCTCGAGGTCCACTAATGCCAATACCCCTTCTAGTGATGAGGAGCAGGTTTAGGGTTCTTGATTTTTGTAAGCGTGTTTGTAACCGCTAATAGTAACAGTGAGAAATTTCGCATTTCGCACGAACCTGGTGTCTCTTTACCGCTCTTGCGTTCTTCTTTGCATGACATTCTCATATAAACTTTGTGATTAGTCCCCCTAAGCTGTGCCCGAGGGCTACCGATCTCTTTAGAGGAGCAGAGGCGTAGTGCCTATCCCGCGGTTGCGCTTCAGGGCCCTTAGCTCCTATTGGGGCTAAAGGTGTAGCGACCGGGCCTGGGGCCACACAGTAGGACCGTCAGCCCCCATTGGGGTTAAAGGCGTAGCACCCGGCCCCAAGGCTGGGCATAAGGACCCTTAGCCCCCCCAAGCCCCGAGAGGCCACAACCGGCCCTGGGGCTGAGCCGTAGGATCGTTAGCCCCCATTGTGATTAAAGGTGTAGTTCCCGGCCCTGAGGCCGGGCATAAGGAATCTTAGTCCCCCATTGGGATTGAGGGTGTAACGGCCGGCCGTCAAGTTGTTGGGACCTTTAGGGCCCCCACTGGGGTAAGGGTATAACAACCGGCCTTGAGGCTGAGCTGTAGGACCCTTGGCCCGCCATTAGGGTCGAGGGTATAACTGCTTGCCCTGAGGCTGAGCTGTTGGGACCCTTAGCCTCCCATTGTGATAAGGGTGTAACAAACAGCCTTGAGGCTGAGCTGTAGAAGCCTTAGCCGTTGTTGGGGCCAAAGGTATAGCGGCTGGCCGTGAGGTCGTGCTTAAAGACCTTTAGCCCCCATTAGGGCTAAAAGTGTAGCAACCGGCCCAGAGGCTGTACTCAATGACCCTTGGCCCCCATTGGAGCTAAGAGTATAGCGACCATCCCTGGAGCCGAGCTTGAGAAATCCCTGTAGTGACCAAATCATAGTTACGAGGGACAGTTCCTAAGTCGAACGATTTGCTCCTTAGCTCTTAGCTGGTTACATGGCGTTGGGGTGCCACGTAGAGGGGTTTGAGTAGTGTTACGTCTCCTTGAGCGTCTGGGGAAGAGCGCCTCCCTTCCTCCCTTCTCTTACTTCGCCTATATAAGAGACATCAGGTTATTTAGGGAGGGTCATTTCATCATGCTCTCAAAAATCCTTTAGAGAGAGAAGTGAAGTTCTAGAGAGAGAAGCTCTGCCTCTCCCTTAGGTTGTATTCAAATTTACCGTAGCATCTTTAACCTCTTCCTTTGAATCTTCAAAGGGCTCATGTGTATCTTCGTCTCTTTCTTCAATTCCTCCTTCAACCTCCTCATCTTTCCCAAGTTTGTTTCTCGTACCTCTCTAAAAGGGTTCATCCTCTGTATTGTAGTTGTGTATATATGTCTTCATCCTATTCGTCGAGTGGGAACGTCCCTGAGAGGTTGGCTGGCCCTCAGATAGGGGGCCGCCACCCTCAATTTCCAAGCCTCCTGGCCCTAATTGATGGCCGGGTGGTCCCCCAAAGAATCAGTTTAGGGAACCAAAGAAAATCCCCTATGTCGTGCCAATTCATGAGCTCGGCACTCCCTCATGGTCCAGCCGTGAGTATTCTTCTACTTCTAGCATCTTCAGTATTGAGGAGGATGTCGTTTACTCATAGGAAATTGATGTGGCAGTTGACCGTATGCTTGACTTTCAGGAATGTAGGATGGCCAAGACCAAGACGACCACTTGGCTGAGGAGTCTTGACGAGCTTCTAGCCAAGGGAACTTCCAAAGGTAATCCTCACTCTTCCTCTGGCTCCCATAAGTCAAGCATTGAGGTTGAGGCTAAGTCTACCAGCCCCAGCTCTTCCTCAGAGGGGGAAACAAGTAGCTCAGGAACGGTCATGCTGAAGAAGAGAGGTCGTACTCGGGAAGAGCCGGTTCAGGAAGTTGTGGCCGACGGGATGGTCTTTCCAAGGGCCCCTGTGCCCTCAGACATCCAGGATGCTTCCCAAACCCAAAAGTCGTGGCCTCCCTAAAGAGGCCGACCTTGGAGGATAAGTATCTCCTGCACGCGGGGTATAGGTTCCTGCTGTTAGAGGCAGATGCCACTGTAAATAAGCCCCTCGCCAAATGCATAGTGACATATCGGGTGGCCTTTTCCTACGACCTAAGATTCCCACTCCACCCAGTGATCGTGGATATCCTGAATAAATACGAACTAGTGCCTACGTAAATTATACCTTCGTCTTGGCACAACACATGCTCTTTTACAGCAACGTACGAGCTACGCAGGTTAACTTACACAGGTCGTGCATTTGTATAGGTCCACTTGGTCCAAAGTGCTCCCAATGAGACAGGGGACCTTGGGTGGTATTGTTTCAACAATAAGAAAGGCTTCCTGATGGCCATCGAGAAGAAGACCAAAGTTAAGAATTGGAAATATGACTTTCTTTTCATACGTTGCGAAACGGGTTGGGGAGATCTGCCCGATTGGAACAAGGGGAAGCCGGTTCGTAATCCATATGGGGAGCCGACCGATGCTGAGAAAAGGACGGCATGATACCTTGATGTTTATGTCTGAGAAGACGACCGTCCTAGGCCAATTCCTTCTTTCATGGCTCGGGTAGTAGATCCCCAGAAAGGGCCCGAGCAAAAACGAAACAAATCAACTGATAAGGGGCCTATGAATTGGCTTCCTAGGCTGAAATATTTTGCTAACGACTTTTTCTTAGCTATCGTAGGCCTATTTATCCTTAAAAAGTTTTCTAATGATACTTGACGCTCCTCTTGTACATAGGCTTTTCTTTTGACTCTGACTTGACTCTTTTTTGTCTTTTGCAGAACAAGCACGGCGAAGCTATTGCCCCTTGAATCTGGGGATGCCACGATAGAGCAGATTGCTTCTGAGGCCGAGCGGGTTTGAGAGGAAGAGCGGCGCAGGCGCATAGAGATGCAAGCCAAGAAGGTTTGGATACTGATCCCCCTACTATTTTCCTTTGTAGCCCTTTACTGAATGGGAGTTGCTCATGGGTTTTTCCTTCTTTCAGGCCCCATCGCCAGTACCCTGTGGCAAGAAACCTGTGGTGGGATCTCTGAACCTCCCTCAGTTGGGTTCCCGCAAATGACCGCGGGCCGAGGATGGGCAGGATGCAACTGCGGCATCTGCTCCCACCCCCTTGAGAGCCAGGGCTTCTTTGTCCAAGAGCAAAGGAATCGAGGGGGTTGACCAGCATCAGCGGTCTAGAGGCTGCCCAGCCTTTGATGAGGGGAGAGGGTCTCCTGCTGCCGGTGGGTCCCGAGGTGATTAAGTGTCCTCATCACAGGCCGCGGGAGAGCCTTCAGTGCACACTTGGGATCCACATGTGGATTTCCTAGCAGCCGATGCCTCCGCCAAGCATTCCGCGGTAGAGAAATTGGCCAGGTTGTGGTTGCTAGCGCTAGTTGACTCCGCTGGACCGTCCACGGTTGATAAGGAGCAAGTGGCCATTGCTGAGGTGAGGCTAAGTCCATGTCGTTTATACTGTTTATATTTGCCCTTCTTGATCTGAACGTGTTAAGTTTTCTCCAGGCCCTTGCCCGAGCGCTGAAGTTGGCAAGGTCGAGGTCGTTCGTTTCTACTGTAGAGAAGCGAATCCGCGACCTCGAGAGTTCAGATGCCCTCTTACGGGGCAAATTAGTGACCTTCAGGCCAAGCGTCAAAGGTCAGAAGAGGCGATAGCTAAGTACAAGTGTCACCTGGAGAAGCTGAAGAAAGAGAAGGAGGCCCTAGAGGCTGAGAGAAGGACTTAGAGCGCCAGCTAGAGGAGGCTCACTCCAGAGTAGCAGCTGAGGCCGAGAAAGCAACCAAGGCAGAGGACCGGGGCTATCGTCGGGGCAATGACCAGAGTGCCGAGTTCTTTCGAGAGCTCCTGCCAACCTTGGTTTAATCCTTCTGTCACTGTCGAGGGCAGTGATCATGATGAAGACCCCGACGTCTAGGGTCCCTAGGGTTTTAGTTTACTTCTTTTTGTCTTCTTTTCTGACCATTGGTGCTTGTACTCTTTCTTCTATTCAATCAATGAAAATTTCTAGGTTTTTTTGCATGGAGCCTTAAGTTTTATCATTTCTTTCTTTCTTCACTTGTTGCTCTGCTTGCTGTTGTATACTTCCGTTTGTATGTGCCTCAGGAGACAGTAGCACCTAAGGGGAACAACAAGTAAGGAATCCTGAATGGGAGTTTGGAGAGTGAAAAGAAAAAACTACCAGCCCTAGGGCTATGCTTAATGTCCCTTAGCCTCCATTGGGGCTAAAAGTATAGCGATTGGCCATGAGGCCGTGCTTAACGACCCTTAGCCCCCATTGAGACTAAAAGTATAGCGACCGATCATGAGGCCCTGCATGATGACCCTTAGCCCCCATTGGGGCTAAAAGTGTAGCGACCAGCCATGCTTCTGTGTTTGACGACGGCCTCTATGACCGCATTGTCAAACTGCACCCCATCAATGTGGGAGACTTCGTTCTTCGTCGTACCGAGGCCATGGCCTATGCAGAAGAACATAGCAAGTTAACGGTGAATTGGGATGGACTGTATAAGGTCACTGCCTAGATACGGCAAAGCATATATCGTCTAGAGACCGCCGACAAAACACCTATTTCACGGATATGGCACAGTAGCAATCTCTGAAAGTACTACTACTAGCACTTGTCCTTCGTTCAAGCACAGCATTTATGGACTTATGTTTTCCATGCAATAAATAGAATGGCCACCAAGACAGTTTCAGATACACCTCATCGTTTGATATTCTTCCTTAAGCATGGCTTCATAGCCGGTTGCTATACTTTTAACCCCAATGGGGGATAATGGCCTTTCAACATGCCTCAGGGATGGTCGTAATACTTTTAGCCCCAATGGGCGGTAAGGGTCATTAAGCATGGCCTCAAGGTCGGTCGCTATACTTTTAGCCCCAATGGAACCTAAGGGTCATCAAGCATGCCAGCTGTGGCAATCGCAGAGGTGCAGATGTTACTTGAAGCAGGGGTCGTCAAGGAATGCTAGTACCCTAAGTGGATCTCAAACGTCATCCTAGTAAAAACGCCCTACGAACTTGAGGATGTGTGTAGATTTCACTGACTTGAACAAGGTCTACCTGAAGGACAGCTACCCCCTCTCGAAGATCGACAAATTAGTAGACATCACGTCCAGGCACGCCTTACTGAGCTTTATGGATGCTTTCTTAGGGTACCACCAAATAATCCTATGCCCTGAGGATCAAGAGAAGACTGCATTCAAAACTGATTGAGGCCTACATTGTTATAAGGTGATGCCTTTCGAGCTGAAGAACATAGGAGCAATGTACCAGTGGCTGGTAAACAAACTGTTTAAGCCTCTCATTGGTCGAACTATGGAGGTACAGGTCGATGACATGATAGTGAAGAGCATGCTCGATGCTGAGCATGGGCAAGATCTCCATAAGACATTCGATATTCTTCGAACGTATGGGATGAAGCTTAACCCAAAGAAGCGTATGATCAAAGTTCGGTCAGGTATGTTCTTCGGGTTCATGATTAGTAGTCGAGAAATTGAGGCCAACCCCGACAAAATCCAAACCGTGTTAGACATGAAGCCACTGCGCAACATCAGAGAGGTCCAGCAATTGATAGGATGCATCACAGCCCTCGGATGGTTTATGTCTAGATCCGGTGACAAATGCCAGCCTTTCTTCCGTGTATTACGCTAACACGCCAACTTCACTTGGGACCAGGAAGTAGCAGAGGCATTCCAAGCGTTAAAAACATACCTAGCTCATCTGCCCATGATAGCCAGTCCTCTTCCGGAGAAAACACTCCAACTCTACTTGGTCGTTTTAGAACAGGCCATTAGTGCTGTGCTGGTGGTAGAAAAGGCTATGGAACAAATCCCCGTGTTCTACGTAAGTCACGCCCTAGTCGGGGCTGAGGTGAATTATCCGCTCATAGAGAGATTTGCCTACACACTGGTGATGGCCAGCCAAAAGCTACGGCCTTACTTCGAGGCGCATAGGATAACTGTCTTCACCGACCAATCCCTAAAACACGTCCTCCAAAAACTGGACACTTCCAGGCGGCTCTTAAAGTGGGTAGTTGAGTTGTCACAGTACGATCTCATCCGCGAGGCTCGGCGGGCCATAAAAGCCCAGGCTCTGGCAGACTTCCTGGCTGAAAGCACCATCGCTGTTGCGGATGGCAGCCCAATCCCTCCATCATGGAACCTCTATGTGGACGGCTCGTCTACCAAAGATGGGAGCGGGGCCGACCTAATCATCGAAAACCTCCGAGGGGAGCGGCATGAGCATGCCTTAAAGTTCATGTTCAAAGCATCGAACAACGAGGCTGAATATGAGGCGTTAATAGCAGGAGTAAAGTTGTGCTATACCGCGGGGGCCGACTTAGTCCGAGCATTCTCAGACTCCCCGCTTGTGGTCAGCCAACTCAATGGAGAGTACGAAGTAAAAGATGATACTATGGTGGCCTTCGTTTAGTGGGTATAAGAGGCCACCAAGTTACTGAAACATTTCTTAATAATGCACATCTCCTAGTCGGAGAACTAGCAGGCTAATGCATTGTCAAAACTGGCAAGCTCTTCCGAAGATGGGAAGCCGAAGCACATTCAATATGAGACTTTGATGGAAAGAAGTATCGAACCCCCATGAAGTGCGCTGGTTGGATAGGAGTTCGACATGGGTGGATCCCATCCGCGTGTACCTAGCTGATGGTACCTTATCCACAGACTCTAAGGAGGCCGACCGGGTAAAAAGGTGGGCAAATTGGTTCATACTGTATTATTAGATCCTATACAAGAGGTCTTTTGCGCAGTCGCTTCTGCATTGCGTCACTCCATGGATGGGGAAGAGGATATTGGAACAGTTGTATGGGGGGTATGCAGTTCCCACATAGGGGGCCGCATTCTTATAGCTACGGCAGTACGAACCAGCTACTACTGGCCAAGCCTGTGAGAAGATGCTATGAACTCCGTTCGCACTTGTGATAAGTGTCAGAAGTTTGCTCCGGTTCAACGACCACCCACCACCTCTCTGACACCCATAGTCAGCCCTTTGCCATTTGCTACTTGAGGTATGGACATACCTGGGCCCTTCCCCAAAGCCACGGGTCAGCGGAAGTATCTTTTTGTCACAGTGGACTATTTTACTAAGTGGATAAAAGCAGAGGCCATTATCTCCATCACCGCGGCTGAGGTTCGAAAGTTTATCTAGAAAAACATCATCACTCGCTTTGGCGTCCCCTGCACCATGATCTTCAACAATGGGCGTCAGTTTGACACCACCAACGTCACAGATTACCTGGGCACCCTCGGCTGCCAGGCTCGGTTCACGACCGTTGCTCATCCTCAGACCAACGGCCAGGCCGAAGCAGCTAACAAGGTTATCCTTCATGGCTTGCAGAAAAAACTGGGTAAGGCCAAGGGCAAATGGGCCGATGAGCTGCATGGCATCCTGTGGTCATTGAGGACCACTGAAAAAACTGCAACAAGCAAAACGCCATTCATGTTGGCATATGGGTCGGAAGCTATTTTGCCCGTTGAAGTCGCCCTTTACACCCATCACCTTACCACATTCCAGGAAGAATATGATTGTCTATTATGATAGTAATGTATAAATGCCTGATATGGGACTATTATTGGTATTATTACCTACAGCTGTTTTGGTTTTAAGGAGTCGAGAAATACTCACTGAGCATGTGGTTGCTCATCCCATTACTATTTCCCTTTTCCCAGGTTTTCATGGTGATAGGTAGAAGTCAATTTGCTTATACTGAGTTGGAGTCTACCCCTGCTTTAAAAAGGTGTCATGTGTGCACATATAGAAGTGGACATACATAGTAAATGATGTAATATAATGTATCCCTAGAGTTGTAATATTTGTAAACTAAGCACTCTATCCCATGTAATGCATATTATTTATAAGTCGCTCTGTATGGCCATATGAGCCACCAATTTGATTAGCCAGTTATCTTTTTTTTTTGTTGACATTAGATATGTTTTGGGATGTAAACTCCAATACTCTGGATGTGTGATCCGTTGAATTGTATCTTTTATTTCCTTCTTTATCCTTGAAATTTATTGTTTTGGTGTACTCCGGACAAGTGGTCCGTAGAGTTGTGGACTTCGGCATGTAGCCATAGAGCTTATTTTGGAATTCTATATGCTTTTATTGATTACAGGGATTTATTATAAGGCTTTTAGCTTGGGAAATGGTAAGTTTTTAGGCGTCCGTTCAGCCCCAGAATTTAATCAGGATTTAAGAAGTCGTTAACGCTTCTAGCTCTAGGGGTTGGGGGTGTTATAGATGGTATTAGAGCAAGCTCCTGCGACCACAGGCCGCGACCTGAGTCTTGCATTTGATATAGTTAGCCAGGCGCACGTTCATGATGATGCGATTCATGCCTGCTTTTGTGTGCAAATGTGAGTTTTGTGTGAACGTGGGTGTGTCTAGCTAGATATGTGCGGCTTAAGTGAGCTTATTGTTTGAAAGAATGAACAGTTTGCAAAGGTGCAGGCCGAGTGACTTGTATTCTTGTGAACAAGTTAGGTGTTGGCTCAATCAAAAGTTGTTTTGCTTATACACCTTGGCAACTTGAACCAAAAGTTTCAAGCGCACGTGGTTTGAACCCAAACAACTGAGAATGTTTTAACTCCAAGCTCATTCTTGCCTCTTAAGAATGATTTGCTCCTAGGGCCTAATAATAGAGTGAGCAGATACACTCAATGGTTGGTAGGGAAAGAGTTAGAAGCAGTTAAACCATCCTCCTTTTAAAACATAGAGGCTTTAAAATTTAAGACCTTTTCTAAATAGAGAATTAAGGATTTTCATTCCCATTAAAGACCTTTCTAATTATCTGGTTACGCACTACTATTGCGTCTGAAGACTTGCATTTGTTTTACATTCATGTTTCGAGCACCTATATACGCATGTTATATCTATGTATATGTATATGTATATGTATATGTATATGTACATGTATATGTATATGTATGTATGCCTACATATATATATATATATATATATATATATATTATTATGTCTGTATATATATATGTATAGATATATATATATATATATATATATATATATATATATATATATATATGTGTGTGTGTGTGTGTGTGTCCATATACATACATATATATATATATATATATATACACACACACACACACATATACACACATATATATGTATGTACGCATGTATGTGTGCATGTGTCTATATATATATATGCATAGACACACACACACGCACACACATACATACATATATATATATATGTATATATATATAGACACACACATACATACATACATACAAATATACATACACACACCTATATTTGTATAAGTATATGTATATGCATGTATGTACGTGTACACACATATATATATATATATATATATATATATATATATATATATATATATATATATATATGTATATGTATGTACGTACACACACACACACAGAGAGAGAGAGAGAGAGAGAGAGAGAGAGAGAGAGAGAGAAGAGAGAGAGAGATATACACACACACACACACATATATATATACCCACACACATACATATAACTAAACAAATAAATAAATAAATATATATATATATATATATATATATATATCTACAGATATGTAAATATATATATATATACATATATATACATATATATATA
>JAKOGI010005203.1:10000-15265 GCA_029747015.1 Carnegiea gigantea | reverse complement strand
CCTCCCCGTGTCAGGATTGGGGAATTTGCGCGCCTGCTGCCTTCCTTGGATGTGGTAGCCGTTTCTCAGGCTCCCTCTCCGGGATCGAACCCTAATTCTCCGTCACCCGTCACCACCATGGTAGGCCACTATCCTACCATCGAAAGTTGATAGGGCAGAAGTTTGAATGATGCGTCGCCGGCGCAAAGGCCGTGCGATCCGTCGAGTTATCATGAATCATCAGAGCAGCGGGCAAAGCCCGCGGCGACCTTTTATCTAATAAATGCATCCCTTCCAGAAGTCGGGGATTGTTGCACGTATTAGCTCTAGAATTACTACGGTTATCCGAGTAGCAGGAACCATCAAACAAACTATAACTGATTTAATGAGCCATTCGCAGTTTCACAGTCTGAATTAGTTCATACTTACACATGCATGGCTTAATCTTTGAGACAAGCATATGCCTACTGGCAGGATCAACCAGGTAGCACCCTCGATGACGCCGGCGCGCATGAGCCGCCCCGGGCTAGCGGGGGGGCAACACGCGCACGACCGTCGTTCGTTTCCAGCGGAGAACGCTTGATGGGGCATCTTGCATCCACGGCGTGGAGCAATGCCCGCACATGTTTCTGCATCCCGAAGCACAGCAGAGCCATAGCCCAAGCCGCTGCGCACGGCGCCGCGACCGGGTGGACGACGGCCACCGGCCCGAAGGGTCACTCCGACACCCCAAGGGGGCATCGTAGCGAAGATTCATCTCGTGGCCAATCTGCCTTTCACGAGCATGCACGCAGGAAAACCGTCATCTGTCCAGGGCTTTTTGCCCGCCCGGTATCATCCCCTGAAGAGGATCGTCGTGGACGGTTTCCACCGCTCGAGCAGGAGCGCCCGCCAACCGACAAACGAACCGAACGCAACTCACGCGCCCCCACGTGTCCCCGCCGAGATGCACCCCGCACGTCCGCTCGACTATGGCACATAGACGAACGGAAAAAGCAAGGCGAAGCCCGACGAGCACCGCTGGACGCGAAGGGTAACCGTAGCCAACCGACATATTCGCACCGAGGGACTTGAGGAAGGAGGGGGCGGCAAATGGGGGGATGGGTTTTCAGGGTGCTCTGGAGTGGAGGGCTGTCAGGCTGCTTTCAAGTGGGTGTGAACACGGGGTTTTCGGGCGGATCTCGAAGGAAATCGGGTTGGATTTTGAGGAGGAAAGGTCCCCCCCTCGGCACGACCACCGGCAAAATCCCGACGCAAAGGGCATTCCCCGCCCCGCGCAGGCCTCATGTCGCGCCCTCGGAAGTGCTCCTCGGGGAGGGCCTCCCACTCCGTTCGTGTACTTCGGCCTCACGGGCGCGAGGGGCTTACAAGCTCAAGCGTCTAGGCCCTCACTCACCGATCATCGGCTTCCACTACCGTAGCGATCAACCCCGCCGTCGTCACACGGATCGGCTCCTCGAGACAAGCCTTCGACCCCGTTCGTGTACTTCGGCCTCACGGTCGCGAGGGGCTTACAAGCTCAAGCGTCTAGGCCCTCACTCACCGATCGTCGGCTTCCACTACCGGGGCTTCCGGCCCATCCCGCATCGCCTCACCTGTCACCTCGCTTGCTACAGTCAGCCCGCACGTGGTAGGCAACACGCCTCCGCGTAAATCCCACAGCCAGCGCGTCCGCCTCGGGACGAGGGGAGGGTTGTCAGGGTGCTTTCAAGTGGATTGGGGCGAGAGGGGGAAGTAAGCTGGGGGGGACAAGGGGTTTTCGGGAGGGGAAGGAAGGTGGTGTGAACAAGGGGTTTTCGGGGGGATCTCGAAGGAAATAGGGTTGGATTTTGAGGAGGGGAGGTGACCCCCCACCCCGCGGCACAACGGCATTCCCACCGGCATAATCCCGATGCAAAGGGCACTCCCCGCCCCGCGCAGGCCTCATTTCGCGCCCTAGGAAGTGCTCCTCGGGAAGGGCCTCCCACTCCGTTCGTGTACTTCGGCCTCACGGGCGCGAGGGGCTTACAAGCTCAAGCGTCTAGGCCCTCACTCACCGATCGTCTGCTTCCACCACCGGAGCGATCAACCCCGCCGTCGTCGCACGGATCGGCTCAAGACAAGCCTTCCACCCCGTTCGTGGCAGTGCCTTACGGGCGCGAGGGGCTTACAAGCTCAAGCGTCTAGGCCCTCACTCACCGATCACAGGCTTCTCACAACCGGGGGGTCCAGCCCATCCCGCGTCGCCTCTCCTGTCACCGCGCTTGCGACAGTCAGCCCGCACGTGAAAGGCAACACGCCTCCGCGCAAATCCCACAGCCAGTGCGTCCGCCGTCCGCCCCGGGACGGGGGGAGGTGGGTCGTCAAGCAACAGAAAGGCAATGTCAAGGAGCAAGGGGCCATGTCAAGAAACAAGGGACGAGGGGCGCAACGGCATCCCCACCCGCAAAATCCCGATGCGAAGGGCACTCCCCGCCCCGCGCAGGCCTCAGGTCGCGCCCTTGGAAGTGCTCCTCGGGAAGGGCCTCCCACTCCGTTCGTGTACTTCGGCCTCACGTGCGCGAGGGGCTTACAAGCTCAAGCGTCTAGGCCCTCACTCACCGATCGTCGGCTTCCACCACCGGAGCGATCAACCCCGCCGTCGTCGCACGGATCGGCTCAAGACAAGCCTTACACCCCGTTCGTGGCAGTGCCTCACGGGCGCGAGGGGCTTACAAGCTCAAGCGTCTAGGCCCTCACTCACCGATCACAGGCTTCTCACAACCGGGGCGTCCAGCCCATCCCGCGTCCCCTCTCCTGTCACCGCGCTTGCGACGGTCAGCCCGCACGTGGAAGGCAACACGCCCCCGCTTAAATCCCCCAAGCCAGTGCGTCCGCCGTCCGCCCCCAGGACGGGGCAGGTCGAGCAACAGAAATGATGTCAGGGAGCAAGGTGGCCGGGTCAAGAAAGAAGGGACGGTGGGCCGCGGGAATTCACCGACAATCACCCCTGCCCACGTGGGGGTGATCACCGTTCTCGGGTGAGGGGGGGCAAGGCCCCGACCCGTGATGGCATCCTAGAAGCCTAGGGAATGCCACCGAAGACGGGCGTCAGGAGCACCACCGGTGCCTCGGAAGGTAGGAACTAGCATAGCAACGATTCCCGCCCTCCATCGATCGATATCCAACAATTTTCATGCTAGTCCCGCTTCCCGAGGCAAAACCCGACCCCCGGGGTGGGCCCTCATCCGCCCGCCAAGGTTCGGTGCAAGGAAGCCATGGCAACAAGGCCTTTGACATCATGCCATGCAATGCCATGCATGGGCGATGGCTGCCGCTGACCCTGCTGCTGCCCCAGCTGCTTGCCAAGCACCTCCCCTATAAAGAGCTCTTATAACTCTACTGGCTCTGCCCCCAGTATACATCAACTGTGACGAAAAATCATACTGGGGTTTTTTGGAAAAGATTTAGAATGTTTCCAGGCAGCAACCAATGTACATTGGAAAGAAATACATGATGGAAATTTACTAAAAAAAATATTTTTTCGTGGAATTTTTCGGACAAAACCCGAGCTATTGTTTTTATGATTTGTTTTAAAGTCCGAAAACGAAAAAAAATCCTAAAAATTCGGAGAAAAAAAATCAGAACAAATAAAATGTCGGGACAAAGCTTGTAAATCCTCTAAAAATCGTGGGGAAGGGGTGGAACCAAAATTTGGGGAAAAACGCACTCAAAATACGGGGATTTTTTTTTCTCGGGACGGCTTTCCGGGCTTTCGCGCGGGCTGGCTGGCCAGCGTTCAGGTCCCTAGCGGCCAGCGTCCGTGGGCCTCGCGCCCAGCGTACAGGGTCCCTTGCTTGCAGCGTTCCATTACAGCGGCCAGCGTTCCACATGTGAAGGGGCTGCTGCCCTCGCGTTTCACACGCTACCTGCAGGCCCTCAGGAGCGTCCAGGACAAGCGCCCAGCGTTCACAGCCTGCGGCCAGCGTTCAGGACAAGCGGCCAGCGTTCACAGGCTGCGGCCAGCGTTCAGGACAAGCGGCCAGCGTTCACAGGGCTGCGGCCAGCGTTCACAGCCTGCGGCCAGCGTCCAGCACAAGCGGCCAGCGTTCACAAGGCTGCGGCCAGCGTTCACAGCCTGCGGCCAGCGTCCAGGACAAGCGGCCAGCGTTCACAGGGCTGCGGCCAGCGTTCACAGCCTGCGGCCAGCGTTCCCCGCCTGCGGCCAGCGTCCAGGACAAGCGGCCAGCGTTCACAGGCTGCGGCCAGCGTCCAGGACAAGCGGCCAGCGTTCACAGGGCTGCGGCCAGCGTTCAAAGCCTGCGGCCAGCGTCCAGGACAAGCGGCCAGCGTTCACAGGGCTGCGGCCAGCGTTCACAGCCTGCGGCCAGCATCCAGCACCCCCCGGCAGCCCCCGGCACCCAGCGACAGCATGCTCGGACGCTGCCCGGCATGCATGGATGCTGCCGTGGGCGTCCGGCAGCGTGCGTGGACGCTCTCGGGGGCATGCCCCGGGGCCGACCCTCGGGACCCGGGGGCATGCCCCGGGGCCCCCCGGGGCCGGTCCTCGGGACCCGGGGGCATGCCTCGGCCATGCACCGGGGCCGTTGCGGGGGCCTTCCTCGGGACTCAGGGGCATGCCTTGGGCATGCACCGGGGCCGTTTCGGGGCGATGTGCGGGACGCGGGGCCATGCACCGGGGCCGTTCTGAGGGCGGTCCCCGGGACTCGGGGCCATGCCTTGGCCGCGCCCCGGGGCCGGTCCGGGGCGACGGGCGGGACTCGGGGCCATGCCTTGGGCATGCACCGGGGCGTTCCTCGGGACTCGGGGGCACGCCCCGGGGCGAGGTGCGGGACTCGGGGGCATGCCGTGGCCATGCACCGGGGCCGTTCCGGGGGCCTTCCTCGGGACCCGGGGGGGCACGCCTTGGGCATGGACCGGGGCCGATCCTCGGGACGCGGGGGCACGCCTTGGGCATGCACCGGGGCCGTTTGGGGGCGTTCCTCGGGACCCGGGGGCACGGCCCGGGGCGATGTGCGGGACTCGGGGGCATGCCTTGGCCTTGCCACGTGGCGATGGGCGGGACTCGGGGGGCATGCCTTGGCCTTGCTTCGGGGGCGTTCTAGAGGCGATGCACGGGGGCATGCCCCGGGCCGATGTGCGGGACGCGGGGGCAGGCCTCGGCCGTGCACGGGGCCGCTCCCCGGGACTCGGGGGCATGCCTTGGCATCGACGTTCGGGACTTTGGGCACCAATATGGGGGCACGCGGCACGCCACGGGGCCTAGCTCTCGACCCTTCCTTCGCCCAGTCCGCCCAAGGTCCGCTC